>JAMPIV010011740.1:142500-195000 GCA_024509875.1 Oreohelix idahoensis | reverse complement strand
CGGGGGAAAGCGAAACGGGCAGCAGCGAGCGGATACGAAGACCAGGGGGCGGCTTCTTCTCTTGATTTGGCGGTCAGATCCCCAAAAGTTCGTGAGATCAAATAAGTTGTCAAGTTTATCATGTCCCACTCAACTTACATTTCATTTTAGCTAAATAGACCATGAAGAACTAGACACGTTATCACTCGCTGGCCAGACCTTTACAGAAGCACTAGCTTTATTGAAATCTTGTTATAGATTTTCCCCTGGATTTTATATATATTTGCAGTGATTTCTATTTCTGTGCAAAGCGGTAATATATATTGTGTAAAGTGATCAGTGGTCTAGCTCAGTCATTCTATTTAAAGGGATTCTGTGTTAATTTAAATCTATTTAATTAAACCATCTCAAGAGTTCCAGTTTTAAATATAATGATCTATCTATTATATTATTTCAAAAGATAATAGATGCTTAAATTAACTTTTAAAGTCGCGAAGGAATTTATAATTAATAAATTCAGTTAAGTCCTAGTTTTATAGATGTGGGTTTTTAACCACTAGAATTCGCGCAGTGTTTATTAAATACATAATTAAATACTCGAGTGTATAATAGGCTTAACGGGAAATTCATCGCGCTTTAGAAGGTTATTTGTTTTCGGTATATTACATGTCTTTTTTTTCTTTCATACAGAGTGATCGTAACCTGTGCGATCCCAGCATTAAGAAAGCAATAAAGAAATCAATCTAAGCAAAGCAAAGCATAAACAGTGTGTAGAGTTCCCCTGACGCAGAACTTGTTGAGACTGTGTAAATTTTTAATCTTTGAGGCGATTCTATGTTTGGAATTCCGCTATCTAACTTATAGCAAAGAAAGCACACCCAAAGACAAATTTAACGCACCATCAAACAACTTAAGTCGTAACGGGAAGAAGAACACTGGCCCGAGCTTTGTTAGTTTACTGACACAGAGAGATAATTCATAATTTCCTGAACAGTGATGTGACTAGTTTTCTCACTGGACTTAAACCATACCTCACGGATAAAGTGTACCAGCACGCGTAAGAATTTTATTATCCGCGGCATAGTCAAATAGACCACACCATCCTCACCCCGGTATCAGAGACCGTGCCCTCCCATAGAAACTGTTATTAAGAAAAGAGACACAACTACAGATTCATTTTCCAGCGATTACGGGACCCTTTTATGTGCTGACCGCCTACCCGATAATCTGGGGCTAGAACTTGAACAAACACTCATACATTTAGTTGAGGTGTAACTGCTGTTGTGTTATTCTATGGAGTGCAAGATTTTTTCACAATCGGTAAGTGAGAGCAAGATGAGTGAAGGCCTTTGCTAGCGCGTGTATGAATGACAGGAAATTAATTCTTTTGTGTGACCATTTTGTTAACTTGCTTACCTGGTAACATATATCTTTTCTGTATACCCTACATTGTTCCTTTAAGTGGGATAGTTGATAATTTGTTAACTCTGTTTAAAACCACCTCCTTTCCATTTGCTTAGTAAAGGGAAGAACAGCTGGGAAGAACAGGTTTTTTTTTTCTATCACTTATACCTAACTTGGTAACACCTCTTTCAGAGTAATTAACTTTACTGTTAGGTTAACGTACCCGTGTTCCTGATATTATCTATCTCTGGACTGGGTTTGTCTTTGTCTAATGAGCGGGAAGGGCTTAGTCGATACCAATCTTCTTCACCCCTCCCAAACTTGTTATTTGCATTTGTGTACTTATGATAATTTATGTAATATCTGATATTTTTAGTGATTGATGTTTAAAGTGAATAAAATCACCTAAACTCATTTAGTTCTGTGTGTTGGATATACCCAAAGCCCAACATTTCCCCTATTCGTTTAATATAGTTTGTATCAACGTCGTGTGTGTGTTTGAAAACACCGAATCGGTGTGCGCGCAGATGCGAGTCTGGAAAACTGGCAAATAATTGTTTGACCAGGAGAGTGAAAGAGAAGATTGAGAGACACGATTTGTCGTAAATAAGTCTGTCTTTACTCTCCTCCAGCACGCTGTGAAGCAACTATTAAATCTCTACATTTTCTATCACTGAGCTTTCCATCATCATTTTCCACTCTAAACCGGACCACTATTTCTACGACTCTTTTCTCTCAAAATAAATTTACGACAATATTTGGCCGGCTCGTCTGGGATAATTTTGAGATACATTTGATGCACACATATTTGTGGGCTGGTTCTGGGATCTTGAGCTACATTTGAGGCAATCGCATAGCCGGGTTAAAGATATTTTGAGTCTGATTTAGTTTGGGTCTAACTAGGTAGAGTGTGAATGATTTGTCTTTGTGAATTAGGGAAATAAATAAATAATTACACCCCTAGACAAACGTTCTTTAAGTATTTGGGTTGTCCACACAGCATATTTACAGGTTGTTTTCTCTCCACAGCAGTAGAAAGTACAGATAAACAAATATATTTGCTATTTTAATTATCCTCTGGCGGAGATAATTATATTTCTTTCTTTATAAAAGTTGCTGGGATTGCGTGATTGTTTTACAGTCACTAAGGTTTTTGAAGTCAAAAAGAGTTGAGCTTAGCTAAAGACGGATTGTTCTGATTTTTAAAAATTAAGTTAACAACGTCTCATCTCAATAATTGACTTTAGGGACGGAGTTTGTTGTCAGAGATTTAAAATTTAGGGGAAATTTTTTTTTCCTTTTAAATTGTTTTAATATAAATTTTTCTCTACTGTTAGTAAAAGTAGATTCTTTTCCAGTGTAACTTACCATTTAGTGGCATAGTCGCTTGCGTTTAGAGCCTTAATTGCCAGATAATAGCAGCGATAAGTTTGCACAGTACAGGTAGGAGGTAACACAGGTAAATTTGTACTTGTGTTTTTTTTTCTCGTAGCGGTTCAGAGTTCCTCCCTTTCGCGTTGCTTCTTACTAGTTCTCTAGGCATACTTCATCTTATTCTTTAACAATGGCAGAGAGGATAAAGATGAGGTCCATCTTGAGGCTGGAAGCGAAAGAGGCAGGATTAGATGCAGAAGCTGCAAACGCGTTTATTAACCAGGAATTGGAAATATATGACGCGGAGCAACAGAGAGCCGAAGCTGAGAGGAAGGCGAAGCAACAGAGAGCCGAAGCTGAGAGGAAGGAAGAGAAAGAAAGAACAGAGAGGAGAGAAGCCCAGGAGAGGGCAGATAAGAAAGAAGCGGAAGAACGTCTTTTGGAACAGAAGAAAATTGAAGCAGAGATGGAAACTCGCAGAGAGAGAGAGAGAGAGAGACAAGGAAAGACAGCATCAACTGGCGCTTAAGGCTCTAGAGAGTCGGGGCGCCTCTACTTCGACTAACGGAGAGCCGTCTTCGCCCCAGTCTCAATCAATGGACCTCTCCAGTACTCAATCTGCCCAATTAACTGCTATGTCGTTTTCTTTAGAATCTTTTCCTAGCCCTAACGAAAAAATTGACAGCTACCTAGAAAAATTCGAGAGACTCGCGAATCTTTATGGGTTAGAGAGTACCCGCTGGGCGCTCAAACTTTCAACGTCACTGAAAGGCAATGCTTATGACGTGTACACAAAGCTGGGACCGAATCAACATGATTACGACATGTTGAAAAAGGCCTTACTACAGCAGTTTGAGATGACTGCCCGAAAGTTTCTGCAGTTGTTCAGAAACAGCCGAAAAGAGAGCACGGAAACATTTCCCCAGTTCTCTTCACGTCTCACGGGTTATCTGACAAAGTGCATTGAATTATCTGACCTACCTCTTTCATATGAGGGACTCCTCGAACTTGTTCTTGTGGAGCAGATAAAATCCACTTTGTCGAATGAAACACGTAGATTTTTGGCTGAACAGGGGGCAGTCAGGCTTGAAGACATACTCAATAAAGCCGAACGCTATAGCAATGCAATGGCCGAACTTCCCAGCACTAAACGTAAACCCACCGATGAGCCATCTCGAAAACAGAATCTAGAGCAGGCATCCTATTCTTCCACTTCCTCTCAACATTATAACCAACGAGATAACAATACCCAGAAACCTCCCCAGGAAAAATCGAAATTCTACAAAACCCGATACCCCCCCAACAACAATTCTGATCAACCCAACAAGCCTACGTGGCAGCGCGGCCACCAAGGTCAAGGAAAAGGGAAGACCCCTACACCAGGAACGTCTGATCAGGGCAAACAAACCGGTGCAAACCGCATTGGATGTTTGCATACAGCCTCGAAAGGTAGAGTCAATGTCAGTGATTCTCAACCTGAGGGGGACCGACCCTCAACTCGAGGAACTGTAATTTTGAACGGTACCTCTACTACTTGTCTTTTTGACACTGGATTAAGTTTTGATTGTATTGTCGCTAGGCACCTAGTCAAACCCGGTCAGGAGACAGAGGAAACCGTCAAACTTAGTGGAGTTTTCAGGAGTGATGCACCCAGGACGCTTCCTATCGCACTGGTAGAAATACACTCTGACTTTGTCAGAGGAGTTATTAAAGCGGCCATAATGGATGATCCGATCTACCCAGTTATCCTGGGATGTAGATATGTGTTCATTGGGAGACCTAAGGAGCCGATTGTGGCAGCGGTAACCACAAGAGGGCAAGCCAAGAAGGAGAGGGAGCCTGCGCCAAACTTGTTGCCGAATGAACTGAAGGAGGCGCAACAAAAGGACCCTACTCTGGCGCCCTGCTTTAAAAAACTGCCCATGGCTAAGGACCCCAGACACAACGGAGACATCTTTTCTAAGGATGGTGTATTGTATCGTAGAACGGGCAACCCGGACACGGGGAATAACCAGCTCCTAGTACCGACGCAGTACAGAAACCAGATCTTAGAAATGGGGCACTCTCTTCCCTTTAGCGGACACATGGGACAAAACGCCACTATTCAGCGAATAAAAAACCACTATTGGTGGCCAGGAATGAACTCTGACATTGTCAGGTACGTGAAATCCTGCGCCCAGTGCCAACGGGTAGCACCCAAGCACTTGACACCCCCAGTACCTATGGGGCAAATGCCAATAGTAGGGACTCCATTTGAACGGGTTGCTGTCGACATTATTGGTCCTCTGGAAAAGACCAAAAGAAGGAACAGGTTCATCCTGACCTTAGTTGACACTTGCACTATGTGGGCCGAAGCCGTACCGCTACCATGCACTAATTCCAAGCATGTCGCAGAAGCCCTTGTGCAAATTTTTACACGGTTGGGATTCCCTCAACAAGTTTTGACGGACAATGGATCCCAATTCCGTAGCCTGTTAATGGAGGAGATCTTTAAGATCTTGAGGGCCAAACATATCCACACAAGTCCCTACCATCCGGCCGGAAATGGGCTCGTGGAACGTTTTAACGGTACCCTCACCATGATGTTACGTAAGCTGGGTCAGGAGAAACCGGAAGACTGGGACCAATATATATCGGCTGCCTTATTCGCCTACCGAGAGGTACCCCAAGCGTCTACGGGTTTTGCGCCAGCTACACTTTTATTTGGCAGACCTATTAAGGGGCCACTAGAAGCCTTACTTCGGTCCCTGACAGACCAGAAGGCTGACGAGACAGTCGTCTCTGCAAGCAAGTATGTATCTGAGCTTAAGGAAAGGCTAAAGCTAGGATGGGATCTAGCTACTACCAACCTTAAGAAAGCCCGCGCTAAAATTACTAAAAGATACAACAAAGCTGCAAAAGAGAGAGAACTACAACCAGGGGAGAAAGTCCTATTGCTACTTCCAACCGGAAGCAATAAACTTCGCATCGGATGGCAAGGACCGTTTACCGTCCTTAAAAAGATCTCACGTACCAACTACAAGATCTCCATCAAAGGAAAGGAGAAGGTCTTCCACATAAATCTGCTAAAGAAATATTTGGAAAGACCGGTGCCATCCTCCGAGCATCTCCTGGCTGTCGCCATAGCAACGGAAGACGAGGAAGATGATGATGGTTGCATGGAGTATCCACTGCAACCCACAGAATCCTTTAAAGATGTCAAGTTCGGCGACAATCTCTCACCAGAACAACAAACAGAAACCAGGGCTCTACTAAAACAGTACAGTGCAGTCTTAACGGATGTACCTGGTCGAACAAATCTCATTGAATTTGATATGAAATTAACAAACGAGACCCCTGTTCAAACCAGAGTTTACCCCATCCCGTACGCTAAAGCTGATGCACTTCGCGGAGAAATAGACAAGCTGCGTCAGGCAGGAATTATCAGTGAGTCTACATCTCCTTACAGCTCGAGTGTAGTGCTGTTGCAGAAGCCCAATAAGGAAGTTCGGCTGTGCATTGATTACAGGTTGCTAAACGCTGTAACGGAATTCCAGCCCGAACCTCTCCAAACTGTTTCTGAGTTGTTCACCAAGCTCAGCAAAGCAAAGATCTTCTCCAAGATTGACCTCAGTAAAGGTTATTATCAAATACCAGTCAAGGAGGAAATTAAACCTTTGTTAGCTTTCAGCACTAGTGAAGGACATTACACATTTAACGTGATGCCGTTCGGTTTGCATAACGCACCAGGAGTGTTCACCAGGATGATGAGGAAGCTTCTAGAACCTTTGCAAAGTCCCCATATCCATAATTTCATGGATGACATCTTAATTGCATCGGAAACCTATGAAGAACATATTGCTACGGTTGCTATGCTCCTCAGGAGACTACAGGAAACGGGTCTCACAGCCAGACCTAGCAAATGTCTCATCGGGTTTGAACAGTTAGACTTCCTGGGGCACACTATTTCTCACGGATGCAGTTGGCCTATTAAGAAGAACGTGGAGAAAATAGTGGCAGCAAAAAGACCCCGAACGAAGAAAGACGTACGTTCCTTCATATCGCTATGTGCATACTATCAGAAGTACATCCAGAACTTCAACGGACTGACGGCACCTCTGACTGACCTCACAAAGAAAGGTTGTCCTGATAAGGTCATATGGGATCAAAAGTGCGAACACGCGTATAGCACTTTGAAAGGACAGTTGTCTGCATACCCCATTTTGAGGTTGCCTGACCTCAAGAAACCTTTTGTACTGAGAGTCGACGCGTCAGGTCAGGGCATCGGGTCAACACTGCTTCAAGCCGATGACAGTGACCTGAACATGCTATTTCCAGTTGCCTATGGCAGTCGGAAATTAAATAAAGCGGAACGGAACTACAGCGTAGTTGAAAGGGAATGTCTTGCTCTGATTGACGGTATCAGACGCCATCATGAGTTTCTTTATGGTACATCTTTCACGGTGCAAACAGACCACGCTCCGTTAGCATTTCTTGGTGCCAATAAAGAATTTAACGCTAGGATCATGCGTTGGGCCCTCCTTCTAAGCGTCTATTCTTTCAAAGTGGAATATATTCCGGGAAGACAGAATGTCGGGGCTGATTTTCTGAGTAGAAACTGGTCTACAGAGGAAGAAGAGCAAACTGAAGATACCACTCATCCTAAAATCACCAATCAGGTCACCTCCATTGTCAAAAATGAAAACATGAAAAATGGTTTCATGTCTAAAAGTGGGGACGATTGTGACGTACGTCTAGTTTGACTAGTGAATTTTCCCTGATATGATGGATGATTTAAAGGGACCTTTAGCTTTTCATAACATTAGAACCCCTGAACATTTGTTGTAACTTTTCGTTTGCCAGAACGCATTCCACCGGGACTCATGTAGGATACAGCGACGAGATCAAAGAGACAGACCGAGGGATCTTAGGGGAGACTATCGGCGCTATCAAAGACAGTAGTTTTCCCTGATACGAGACGCAGTTGCTTGCCGCTAATTTCGCGTCTCGGTGTCAATCGAGGAACCGAGCGAACGGGGGAAAGCGAAACGGGCAGCAGCGAGCGGATACGAAGACCAGGGGGCGGCTTCTTCTCTTGATTTGGCGGTCAGATCCCCAAAAGTTCGTGAGATCAAATAAGTTGTCAAGTTTATCATGTCCCACTCAACTTACATTTCATTTTAGCTAAATAGACCATGAAGAACTAGACACGTTATCACTCGCTGGCCAGACCTTTACAGAAGCACTAGCTTTATTGAAATCTTGTTATAGATTTTCCCCTGGATTTTATATATATTTGCAGTGATTTCTATTTCTGTGCAAAGCGGTAATATATATTGTGTAAAGTGATCAGTGGTCTAGCTCAGTCATTCTATTTAAAGGGATTTTGTGTTAATTTAAATCTATTTAATTAAACCATCTCAAGAGTTCCAGTTTTAAATATAATGATCTATCTATTATATTATTTCAAAAGATAATAGATGCTTAAATTAACTTTTAAAGTCGCGAAGGAATTTATAATTAATAAATTCAGTTAAGTCCTAGTTTTATAGATGTGGGTTTTTAACCACTAGAATTCGCGCAGTGTTTATTAAATACATAATTAAATACTCGAGTGTATTATAGGCTTAACGGGAAATTCATCGCGCTTTAGAAGGTTATTTGTTTTCGGTATATTACATGTCTTTTTTTTTCTTTCATACAGAGTGATCGTAACCTGTGCGATCCCAGCATTAAGAAAGCAATAAAGAAATCAATCTAAGCAAAGCAAAGCATAAACAGTGTGTAGAGTTCCCCTGACGCAGAACTTGTTGAGACTGTGTAAATTTTTAATCTTTGAGGCGATTCTATGTTTGGAATTCCGCTATCTAACTTATAGCAAAGAAAGCACACCCAAAGACAAATTTAACGCACCATCAAACAACTTAAGTCGTAACGGGAAGAAGAACACTGGCCCGAGCTTTGTTAGTTTACTGACACAGAGAGATAATTCATAATTTCCTGAACAGTGATGTGACTAGTTTTCTCACTGGACTTAAACCATACCTCACGGATAAAGTGTACCAGCACGCGTAAGAATTTTATTATCCGCGGCATAGTCAAATAGACCACACCATCCTCACCCCGGTATCAGAGACCGTGCCCTCCCATAGAAACTGTTATTAAGAAAAGAGACACAACTACAGATTCATTTTCCAGCGATTACGGGATCCTTTTATGTGCTGACCGCCTACCCGATAATCTGGGGCTAGAACTTGAACAAACACTCATACATTTAGTTGAGGTGTAACTGCTGTTGTGTTATTCTATGGAGTGCAAGATTTTTTCACAATCGGTAAGTGAGAGCAAGATGAGTGAAGGCCTTTGCTAGCGCGTGTATGAATGACAGGAAATTAATTCTTTTGTGTGACCATTTTGTTAACTTGCTTACCTGGTAACATATATCTTTTCTGTATACCCTACATTGTTCCTTTAAGTGGGATAGTTGATAATTTGTTAACTCTGTTTAAAACCACCTCCTTTCCATTTGCTTAGTAAAGGGAAGAACAGCTGGGAAGAACAGGTTTTTTTTTTCTATCACTTATACCTAACTTGGTAACACCTCTTTCAGAGTAATTAACTTTACTGTTAGGTTAACGTACCCGTGTTCCTGATATTATCTATCTCTGGACTGGGTTTGTCTTTGTCTAATGAGCGGGAAGGGCTTAGTCGATACCAATCTTCTTCACCCCTCCCAAACTTGTTATTTGCATTTGTGTACTTATGATAATTTATGTAATATCTGATATTTTTAGTGATTGATGTTTAAAGTGAATAAAATCACCTAAACTCATTTAGTTCTGTGTGTTGGATATACCCAAAGCCCAACATTTCCCCTATTCGTTTAATATAGTTTGTATCAACGTCGTGTGTGTGTTTGAAAACAGCGAATCGGTGTGCGCGCAGATGCGAGTCTGGAAAACTGGCAAATAATTGTTTGACCAGGAGAGTGAAAGAGAAGATTGAGAGACACGATTTGTCGTAAATAAGTCTGTCTTTACTCTCCTCCAGCACGCTGTGAAGTAACTATTAAATCTCTACATTTTCTATCACTGAGCTTTCCATCATCATTTTCCACTCTAAACCTGACCACTATTTCTACGACTCTTTTCTCTCAAAATAAATTTACGACAAGTATTATTCTTAGAATGTACATCATTTCTTTCATCTTTCCCTCCCTGCTCCATAGGGAACCTGGAACTATTTTATGCTTTTAGTTCTCTTTACGAAACTATCAATAAAGCAATCACCAGCCCGTGCAGTGGTGGTTCATGAATCATCACTCTATACGCCGACATCCAATAGCCAGTTTCACATATTAAACTTCACATGGTAATATATATATATATATATATATATATATATATATATATATATAATAATATATATATATATATATATATATATATATATATATATATATATATATATATATATATATATATATATATATATATATATATATATATGTTAGTTCACATGTTAGTAATAAAACATAGAGTGAAAATTGCGCTACTTACGCCAATCTTGGCTACAGTCGTTTTTTGCTCAGAGGAATAAAAGAGACGAATAGTTCTCTTACACGCGTCTGGGATGTTTTTAATTTTGCAATAGATGCCCCTCTGACGTCGCGTTTCTTCAGTTTCCTAGTCCCGGGATTCCTTATTAAAATTTGAAAGAGATTTCCTGTGCTTTTTTAAGTCTTATCTGGTTCTCCAATAAAAGGTCCGGTTAACAAAAGGGAATCATGAATCTAGTCTTCACTCTGGCGACGTCTGAGGTTGTCTCGGCGAGCTTGAAATTCACAGTGAGATAAAACTGCGAAATGGTCAGCCTATATTCCCCTCAATGTGGTTAAGAATCTAATCAGAAAGATACAATCCTTTCAAACAGGTCGGGTGTGGCACATTCAAAATATTTCCTCCATGGAAAAATTTTGCAAAAGCTCACTTCTCCCATATATGGTAATATGATGTCTTGCATACACTCTCACAAACACATTTGTAGACTCATATTGTCTAAAATGTAATAAATCCATTATTACTTTGAACCAAGTGACCGGAAGCGATTATATCACTCTTGTCTGCCCACATGTGTCACACAGACAGTAATCTTGTTATCTGTCGTATGAGTGCGCAAACTCCGTGTCTTATCGGTGATTAAGCCGAAGAGCTGGCCGATGTACGTGTTAATCTGCCGCGCCTATAACCAACAAATCTGGGTAGCGCCAAGCAAATGTGATGTATCATATCAGCTGCTCCTTGCAAATGTGATATTTATCACCTACAGGGTGCTTTGATACAATCAAATATCTGCTACTTAGCAGAAAAATAACGAGGAAAGAAAGAAAGAGAGAAAGAAAAGTGCGATAATTGATTCCACATAATAAAAATCAGTACCACAAATGTATCGATACTGCCGGAGAGAACCAAAGATCGCTAAAAGGTCGTCCATTTCGTCACAGATACCCCCTCTCCTAAGAGATTTGTAGAATATCTAGCTATGAGCGGACACTTCTCGATGCGTTCTACTGTCTCCCGGGTTCTCTCTCTCTCGTAGAGTTGTCCTCTCTTCCTTTATCTCGGTGGCGAGTGACAGAGTTTCTCGCTTGGCAGTGTGTGGAGTTTTCAATGTACCGATACTGCCGGAGAGAACTAAAGATCGCTAAGAGGTCTTCCATTTCGTCACAGTGCCGCGGCCCTCTGGTGTGCCGCTAGTGTCTGCCTGGTGTACAGTGACACTAGGCAGAATACACCGTGTAATGGTATATAAAATTATTTGTCATGGTAAAATATTACGAAAGGATCTCACACGTACAATTTTACAAATAATAAGTTGTGTTATCATCCAACAATCCGTCACTAACAAATTAGGAAACGTTATCTTAAGATTGCATCGAGTTTGTTTAATATTTACCATATCCACCTATTTAAAATATTAGAATGCGCTGTGGAATTTTGAAGGACACTTCAGTGAGTCGTGAAGTAAAAAAGGTTGCGGTACACTGCTGTAGTTAATCCACAATCTTGTGTAGATTGATCAGGAGCAACTTCATTTTCTCTGATGTTTCGTCTCTTTTCCAGACGACCAAGTAGTGTAAGGTTTTTATACAAACGACTGCCTGTGTTGTTTCATTCTCTTGAGCTAAGTTGTCCTTAACAAATGCGTTTGTTGATGACCCGCACTTCTTGTGGAGTTAAAGGATATTGATTGATTGATTGTTTGATTGATTGTTTGATTGATTGTTTGATGGATTGTTTGTTTGATTGATTGATTGATTGATTGATAGTTTGATTGATTGATAGTTTGATTGATTGATTGATTGTTTGACTGAGCATCGGTAAGAGGAAATGTATTAGACAACACCAGTGTGGCTCCTCTTACTGGGACACAACCAACAGAATCACTGCTCCCCGACCAAGCAATTGTTCAAAGTGAGGAACGAGAGGGTAGTTAGCAGCAAGCAGTGTCACATTAATCAAACAGCTGTCGAAGCTATCACAGTTATTGAACGTAACATACAAAAGACAGCTGCACTTATGGTGAACTCAGATAACAAATTTCATAGATTTGTCCATAATCCGAATGTAAATTATGCATGCTTATCACCTTCCAAATACACATTTTGTGTGTTTATTACAAACCAAATAAAGATTTTTCTTATAAACTGAGCGTCCGACTGGTAGAGTGATTAGAGCGCTGGCCTCTCGCGGCAACGTTCCAGGGTTCAAAACCTGTTAGCGTCATGCTCCAGTCTACCCAGCTGCGCATGGGTACCTAACTGCGTTCTTGAGGTAGGACACGCAAAGGCAGCGAGGAAGGGAACTGATCATCCCACATCATAAAGTAGGAGCTAGTATAGTGTAGTCTCAAACACTTCCCTCCTCTACGGTAGTATATGTAATGAGACTATCTTTACCTTATAAATTATCAATTATAGGTTGTACTTATATATATATATATATATATATATATATATATATATATATATATATATATATATATATAGAGAGAGAGAGAGAGAGAGAGAGAGAGAGAGAGAGAGAGAGAGAGAGAGAGAGAGAGAGAGAGAGATTTTTGTAAGATAAACATTTCTATAAAAGGCTATTCATTTGCCAGAGATACACGTGTTGAGGAGACGACGACGGAGTTGGATAGGAAACACATATGAGAAAACCGGTTGACAGCGTTACAGGGCAGTCTCTGTTCTGGAGTAAAAGACACAGAGGAAAACGAATAAACACAAGAAGAAGAGAGATGGAGACATACATACAAAGGACAATGAAGATATGGAAAAGCTGTGAACGGTTGGCACAGGACAGGGTGGCTTGTTATATTGTTAATACAGGACAGGGTGGCTTGTTATATTGTTAATACAGGACAGGGTGGCTTGTTATATTGTTAATACAGGACAGGGTGGCTTGTTATATTGTTAATACAGGACAGGGTGGCTTGTTATATTGTTAATACAGGACAGGGTGGCTTGTTATATTGTTAATACAGGACAGGGTGGCTTGTTATATTGTTAATACAGGACAGGGTGGCTTGTTATATTGTTAATACAGGACAGGGTGGCTTGTTATATTGTTAATACAGGACAGGGTGGCTTGTTATATTGTTAATACAGGACAGGGTGGCTTGTTATATTGTTAATACAGGACAGGGTGGCTTGTTATTTTGTTAATACAGGACAGGGTGGCTTGTTATATTGTTAATACAGGACAGGGTGGCTTGTTATATTGTTAATACAGGACAGGGTGGCTTGTTATATTGTTAATACAGGACAGGGTGGCTTGTTATATTGTTAATACAGGACAGGGTGGCTTGTTATATTGCTAATACAGGACAGGGTGGCTTGTTATATTGTTAATACAGGACAGGGTGGCTTGTTATATTGTTAATACAGGACAGGGTGGCTTGTTATATTGTTAATAAAGATCTTAGTTTAGGGGGAGTTGAAAGGTACTGGTGGCTGACTATTCCCAGGCCGAAACAGAGCGACTGTCTTTCTGAAACGAAGTTTTAATAAGCGTCATTTGTGTTGCGGCTCCTATTCGTCATTTCCTGATTAGCCTTTTTAAGCCGGCTAGGGGATTTATCATATTTGTATATCAATCCTCTAACGAGAAAAATACAGGCTTTTCATAAATTGTTGCTTTCGCAGAATAAAAGGATTGAAAAGGTATGACAAGATAACTAATGTGAAATCGATGGAATGAGCTAGACAAATAACAGTGGGACAAGATGAGAAGAGAAGATATTTGCCGTTGGACTAAATACGTTGAGAAAACTAGATGATACCTTTACAAGTCAGTTACTTTTTTGGGATTCCCAGGGTAAGGGAAATAGAGGATGGCCAAACGACGCGTAAAGGAAAGATCTGAAAACCGACACGAAAATGTAAAAACGACATCGAAAGTCATTGAATGAATTGTGCACGAGAGAAAGGCTTGGAGGGCCCTGGCAAGCTGGGATAAATAGATAACAGATAGATAGAATAGCATAGAAGTATATATATATGTCAGGAGTGAATACAGAATGATGAGAAGTTCTATTAGTCCTATCCAGAAATCTCCATAATAAACTTCAGCTTGTTGGACATATTCCCTAACACTAAGACTACTGAGGGAAAGAGAAGAGGGAAGGCAACCTCTGCTACCTCTGGATGCTTGTTATAACTATAGACACGTTTTTTTTAAATTCCTGTCACGACACTTAAGAACTTAAGACAATAGAAAATAAATGATAGTACCAACTTGTCAGTGGTGTCAAGACCAATAAATATTGGGCGTGACTTGGATAAAACGAAATAGAACTAGTCTTGTATAGTACTTAGAAATATTTATACGTATATATTTGTTACAAAACAATAAACCGTAACTGTGACATAACAATCCATAAATTTACATGATACATAATACATAATGAAATTCATGTAGATTGTTATTATGTCTAGTTTTTACATAAAATTGTATGTCTTAGATTTGCATCTAATGCGGAAGCAGTATAATTTCGTAGTAATGTTAGGCTTTCTAAATTTATCTGTACTTATCCTCTACCACACCACCCAGTAGTCTATCTGCTGCATCCAGTAGTCTATTTCTCTGCTGCACCCAGTAGTCTATTTCTTCGCTTCACCCAGTATGTTTACCTTCGCACAAGATTATTCTTGGCAGAAATGTAGATAGAAGTGTAAAGGCACTTCTATCCGAAGGGAGTATTCACAAGATAATTCAGAAGTCAAGAACCATGCGGCATAGCGCTGAGCAATGATTAACTTGTATCTGTCCGTCGCCTTTTGTGAAGGATTTAAGCAATAATTTTAGCCCGTTCAAGTCCTCAGCTGAGTTAATTCAGCGAATTCCTCTTATAATGGTATAGCTCTGTTTAGAGATAAATATATATATATATATATATATATATATATATATATATATATATATATATATATATATATATATATATATATATATATATATATATATATAAAATATTCTCGCTCACACGTTTGCTTTCATACATATAAAACAGAAGCGACTATGATTGTTGAGTTTTAAAACAACATGTAACAATTTTAATAAAGAATTAGTCTTTAACAACTAAAATAAATATGGAAAGATTGGTGAAATTTTGCTGTAAATACAAGTTTTCGTCACTGAGACGTAGTTGAGGATTTATCAAAGTCCGTTTTGCTGGTGTCTTTTTATAAGCACTTAACTTTTATAAGGAAGTCCAGCAGCTGTGGTTTTCATCACTTCTTGGTGATGAGTGTACTTCTCTCACACGAGTGGCGTAGTAATTTCAGTACTTCGGACCGTCTGATAACTTGTAACCACGTACTCTTGTACCACGAACTTTTGGAAAAATAGGCAAACAAATGCCTCTGCTAAGTACACTGAGTCGGAAGCTTAACAGGCACATCCTCTCGCTGTCCAGCCACCAATGTTAATCTCTCAGAAGAATTAAATTCTTGAGTATACACAGTGTAACTCAGGAAAGATGAATAGAAATCACTACTATTCCTCTGGGTATTAACTGGGAAAATGTGTCTGGACAGCGCGAATAATGATTTGTGCCTGAACTAACATTAACAAGTTACATATATCTCACAAAATGATATGCTACACTTGGGGCACCTGTGATGTAATCATCACTCATCACTGCTCCAGTCAGAGTGTGGGGTCACCTCTGCTGTCGGATTTTCCGCACCACTAGCCAGAAACAATCACCAGCGCTTGCTGTAGTGCTTTATGAATATACTATTTTCGTATGTTGAGGTTGCCAGCCTCATATATAACCACTAAGAAAGAAACACATTTCAAATTCACATTTGTAAAATAAATGTTCACAACTTACACCAAGATTTTGAGTTATACACAATCTCATCGCACTGGTTTTGGATGGACACGAGCAATGTCGGTGCATATGCTCTCGAATCAATTTCGTCTGAGAAATTTTGAATCCCTTCTTATGACGGGTTTCTGCGATAAAACTTGGCCTGGGAAACTAGTAATTCCTCTTCGACTGGTGTTCTGCGATACACTTGGTGTGGGAAAGTTTCTCTGATGACGGGTGATCCAATTCCTCAAGTTTTTCAGTCTCTGTATTTATAAAGGCGGGCTTACTTTTTAAGTTTTAAAGTTTCCCAAATACTTCGATCTGTCACTTATAAATATGGAATTCTAGGTCTGATCCTTCTCTTTCTGGGAGTTGCTCGTTTGAAGTTGCGAAGCTGTCTATTCTGTGTCTCTGAGTTCGTTAGATTTTATTTTCAGTTTCCAGTTCACATCATATATTGTACTTCCCGGCAAACTTGCCAATGAGATTAATTGTATATTCCGGCTCTCACTTCAATGCAATCGTAGCTGTTTTCGCACTACGTAGGTTGGGGTGTTTCAATTCATAATGTCCCCCGCGTGTTTAAAATAGTAAATTTAATATTCCCACGCGAAACCTTTTTATAATAAGACATAATATTTCATGTGACATCTTGTTCACTCTCACAAACAAATGTGTGAACTGATTACCTGTCTAAGTGTCTTCTGTCAAGATGTCTACCCAGACAGATTTTCTGCGCTAATCACACACAGGGATGGGTCCGTGAAACTATTATCTCATTATCGCCTGTGTGTTCATGCCTTCTTCAGACAGTCAAACAAAAGGGTCGCCGGCCGCTCAGACAAACAATATGGTTGTCCAACGAGGATCGTGTATTATCAAAGGTTGGCTAGGCAACTCAAATCGACAAACGTATTACCGCTGACCGGTGATAATGACCGGGTATTGTTACGGTAATACCACAGTTCACCTGGCGGAATGTAAATAAGTATGAGGAGTGGTAAAGCAAAAATGGAAGAGATAAAGATAGACCCATAGCAGATACTTCTGTAGGGGAGTGGAGTGTTAGAGACTTCACCCTACTAGATTCAGCATAATGCAAAATAATGAATGAAAGGGCAAAAAATTCCCTTTTAATAAGCGATTGGAGAGAAAAATGAAGAAGAAGAAATGATACTGCCGGAGGGCTGAAGGTGGGAGAGATCACACAAAAAAGCATGTTCAGACGTTGTGTGACAGCTGCACCCAGTAATCTATTTCTCTGCTGCACCCAGTGGTCTATTTCTTTGCCGCACCCAGCTGTCTGTTTCTCTGCAGCACCCAGTAGCAAATTTCTTTGCCGCACCCACTAGTCTATTTCTTTGATGGACCCTGTAGGTTATTTCTTTGCCGCACCCAGCTGTCTTTTTCTCCGCAACACCCAGTAGTCTGTTTCTCTGCTGCACCTAGTAGACTATTTCTCTGCCGCATTTAGTAATATATTTCTCATTCGCACCCAATTTTCTATTTCATATGCACACCCGGTAGTCTATTTCTTATCCGCACCATCTCTGTGACGTGGAAATGTAAATATAGCCACGGAGATCCGACACCTTTGCGTCCTCAGTTAGTGTTTATGTTTTGCGAAGGCAAAAAACCACGCAATTCGCTGTCTGTTGACTCACTTTTGAAGCCACGCCTATTTTCCTGTCTTTCTTGCGCTAACGAGTTAATTACTTATTTTAACAACATGCCAGATAACAGGGGAGCGAATCACGTTTGCTTACCTGAGTTTTCTCACGTGAGCTGAGCTGCCAAATTATCGGTCATTAGTCACAGCACGTGGAAACAACGGCAAAGCAATTCAAGGGCGATAATAATATTCCCAGACCTTTCATCATCATAACCCTCCACTCCATAAGGAGCATAGGCCTTCAACAAACACATGCCAAGTCCTCCTGCCACGTGCCATCCTCTCAAGTTCTTTCCACGCTCTCCTCATCACCCTCAGCTCTGCCTCCAGCCCTTCCCTCCATGTGCCTCCCGGTCCACCTCTGCCTCTCTTACCCCGGGGGCCCCAGAACAAGGACTGCCCTGCAACGCCACCAACAGGTTTCCTCAGTTGGTGTCCAATCCATCGCCATCGTCCTCTTCCCATCCCCTGTTCCACCGGCACCTGTCTAGCTCCTGTCCTCAGTTCCACGTTGGTAACCTTATCATACCATTTTAATCCCTCTATTCTACGCAAGCACCCATTTATGAAAGTCTGTAACTTTTTGGTTGTTTTTGTTGCTCCCCATGTCCCAGAGCCACACAACAGGACTGACTCCACATTTGAGCAGAAGATTCTTATTTTCGAGTTGAATCCGATTTCTCTTGATCTCCATATACTTCCCAAAGTAATGAAAGCTCCTCTTGCCCTTTGTATTCCCACCTTAATAACACCGTCCGTCCCTCCAACTTTGTCTACACCGCTGCCACGATATGTGTACGATCCTACATCCTGTATTGGTGTTTCCTCAAGTTCAACCCTGTCATCATTACCTTCGATCTCATTATATTTGTCCCCTCCCTGTGTATCCTCAGACCCAACTGCCATGACCTCTCATCGAGTGTTTTCAATTTGTCCTGCATCTGATTACGGGTTATGGGACAGAAGAGCCAGGTCATCAGCAAAATCCAAATCATCCAACTGCTTAGTCAGAGTCCACTGGACTCCATTTCTGTTGTGTGATGTCGATGATCTCATAACCCAGTCTATTGCTAGTAAGAAAAGAAATGGAGAGAAGAGACATCCCCGTCGCAATCCAGCCCTCATCCCAAACGGCACTGCAAGTTGTCCTTCGTGAAGAACTCTGCATGTCATGTCTTCATATGTTTTTTTTTAATCAAATTAATGATCCCCAGGGGAACTCCACAACGCCTCATCAATTTCCAAAGCGACTCTCCGTCCAAACCGTCAAATGCCCCCTCGCAGCCCACAAATCCGATGTACAGCGGTGAACCCCATTCCAGACCCCGTTCAACCACTATTCTCAAAGTGGCCATCTGGTCTGCACATGACCCGCCTTGTCGAAAACCTGCCTGCCCATCTCTCAGTCTCCTGTCCACGGACTCTTTTAATCTCTCAAGGATAATCCTGTTTAACACCCCTCCTGGCACTGACAGCAACACCATTCCTCTACCATTTGTGCACTCTTGTAAACTTCCCTTCCCAGACAACCTAGCCAGACATCCCTCCCTCCACTCCGCCGGCATCTCTTCCTTTTCCCAGACCCTACCAAGTAATCTGTACAACATCTCTGTAGTCGTGTCGATATCTGCCCTGATGGCCTCCGCTGGAATGCCATCAGGTCCAGACGCCCTTCCATCCCCCAGAAGCCCCATGGCTTTCCCCATTTCTTCCCTCGTTGGTCTTTCACCGTTAATTGTAGCTCCTCCTCTGCCGGCCGGACGCCCGGGGGGCTTTGTGGAGCTGGCCCATTGTGAAGGCCCCCAAAATATTCCGTCCACCCCTTCACCTGCCCTTGTATACCGCCGAGCAGCCTTCCATTCCCGTCTTTTATGAGGCAACTTGTTTGCCCGGATTTCCCTGTCAGCTACACAGTTCTCTCCCATTTCCCTCGGTCGCAGCATCCTCCGCCTCCCCCGCCAACCACCCAATACACCTCCTCTTGTCTCTCTCGATACCTCCACTTACCTCTCCGTTTGCCCCCGTGTACACCTCCCGAGCCCCGGCCTTGGAACCTCCGATTTAGCCCGTGTCTAAATCTTCCTTCCTGTTCTTTCTGTCCTTTATCTTATTGATGGTTCCCGTTGCCATCCATGCTTTTTGTTGTCGTTCCCTTTTCCCCAGCAGCTCCCCACATGTCTCATTCCATACAGTTTCAACCTGCCGCTAATAGTCTTCTGCATTCTTTACATCCTCCAGCCTCTGGTGCACCCGGAATTCGCCGGACACCGTGACCGCAAATTTCTCACTAGTTTCTTGATTTCTTAGGTGTCCTACATTATATTGTTGTCTATAATTTATCATTGTTGCATATCTCTTGAGGTTCATTTTTACTTTGGCTATCAGAAGTTTGTGATCTGATGCCACATCTGCTCCTCTATATACCTTTACATCCTGCATTGATGATCTAAACTTCTTGTTTATGCATATATGATCAATCTGATTTTCTGTTCTATGGTCTGGTGATATCAATGTTGCCTTGAGTATTCTCTTATGTGGAAACATGCTTCCTCCTATAGCCAGTTGCTTTGAAGCACAGAAGTTTGAGAATAGTTCCCTATTTTCATTCATTATTCTTAGCCTATTGTTGCCGTCATTTTTGACGGTGGAAAAAACGCCAACCTAATGTATCTTTGGTTTAATGTGATCAAAGAGAGATAAATGGTTATTATCTTTCTGTGACAGATTTGACTGGTGATTATCTTCTCCTGTCTTATGTTGTCCTGTCTCAGGCAATGTCTTATAGTTGACATGTCTTAAGTCTCACGGTGAGAGACAGCCATGTCCTTTTTAGGATAGTCAGGATCCTATTTGGTTCTCCTCTCTTTGTCTAGCTCATGTATGGCTCCTAGAATACCGCTTGTGTACGGCGGTGGCCACATCCCGGGCAACAGTCTTGGCTGACTGGCTAAACTACATGGGTGGAGTAGGAGCAATCTTACTCAAGGGAATGTCCATCCCTAGTACACAAAGACTGAGACGGTGAGTGAGGCGGAGGAATCTGAGAAGATCAACGGCTCGCAAAGCGAAACAGCAAAGTGTGTGGCGCACTAGAGGCATGTCGGACATAGAAAAAGACAATGGCTAGCCACCGTGGAAGAGATTGGGGCCTTACCACGTACTTCCTACAGAAAGTAATGGAATCACAACAACAAGATAAGAACCGATATGTAGAGAACTCTCTGTCCCCTGGGGAAGAATCTACTGTACAAATTAACAGGGAAGAGGCAACTCCTCTAATGAGTAAGGAAGTACATAATGACGAGTGTTCCTTAAATTCTGTTGAAAGGGAGCATTCTGAGAAAGACCACCGAAAAACTAGTAGGAGAAGCCTAAAAATAGGAACATGGAATGTTAGAACTTTAAACGGAGAAGGAAAGCTGGACAATCTTATATTAGAGGCAACCGACATGAAACTCGATATACTGGGAGTTGCAGAGGCAAGACTTTTGGATACAGGCTACATAACAAGAGACCAGTACACGCTTATACACTCAGGAGGAGAAAAACACGAAAGAGGGGTAGGAATGTTGATAAAGAAGGAGTTAGAAAAATACGTATGTGGATACTGGACACACAATGACAGAATGATGTTACTAAAGATGAGAGCAAAGCCATTCGACATATCAATCTTACAAACTTATGCACCAACTAAAGATTACAGCGAGGAAGAAATAGAAGAATACTATGAAGAGCTACAACACACACTTAAACCAGTCAAATCTACAGATGTGTTGATAGTAATGGGTGATATGAATGCAAAAGTAGGAAAAGGAAAATACAAGAAAATAGTAGGACAGTATGGATTAGGGACAAGAAATGATAGAGGAGACAGACTTATCCAGTTCTGTGAAGAAAACCAGCTGGTCATATGTAACACCTTTTTTGAACATCACCCAAGGAAATTATACACATGGAAAAGCCCAGGAGATGTAACACGTAATCAAATCGACTATATCATGATAAAACATAGATTTAAGAACAGTGTCACAAGTGCAAAGACACATCCTGGCGCCGACATAAATTCAGATCACAATCCAGTTGTCATCAAAGTAAATATAAAGCTGAAAAGAGCAGGAAACAGAAGACAGGAGGAACCCCAGATAGAAATATCAGCGCTGAAACAACCAGATATAAAACAGAAATATTTAATCGAAGTCAAAAATAAATACCAACAGTTATTGACAGAAAGCATGGAGCAGTATAGAAGAGAAAACCCAGAAGAAAAAGCAACCGCAAAATGGGAATGCTTAAAAACAAGCATACAATCAGCAAATGCAAATTTACCTAAAAAGGAGTCTAAGAAAAATCAAATTTGGATGACAGATGACATCTTGAATAAAATGGCAGAAAGAAAGAAAGCAAAAAACACTCCAGAATATAAAACAATAGACAATGACATACGTACTATGTGTAGAGAAGCAAAAGAACGGTGGATAGAAACAAAATGTAAGGAAATAGAAGACTTGGAAGCGAAGCACATGACAAGAGATATGCATGAAGAAATAAAGAAATTATCAAATCGGTCGCGGTTTGCACAAGGAGGAAGCTGTATCAAGAACAAAAATGGTGTAATATTACTTGATGAGAAAGACATATCAAACAGATGGGCAGAATACGTAAAAGAACTATTCGAGGACAACAGAGGTAAAAAACCATCACCAGATTCTAATGAAGGCCCAAACATTCTCAGATCAGAAGTAGAGAATGCCATTCATATGATACAAAAAGGAAGATCAGCAGGCATGGATAACATAAACATTGAAATGATAGAAGCTCTGGAGAGCTTTGGTATAGATACAATCACAGAAATATGCAATGATATATACAATACAGGATATTTACCACACGACATGAAGACATCAGTTTTTATAACATTGCCCAAAAAACCAAATGCAACAGAATGTTCAGACTTCAGAACAATCAGCCTGATGAGTCATGCAATTAAGATACTGCTCAAAATCATACAGGAAAGAATAAAAAGTAAAGTAGACAGCGAAATCCAAGAAGAACAGTTTGGTTTTAGACGGAACAGTGGAACAAGAGAGGCAATATTTTGCCTAAGAAGATTAGCAGAAAAATATACAGAGGTCCAAAAAAGTATGTATATGTGCTTCATTGACTATAAGAAGGCTTTTGACAGAATCCATCATGAGAAAATAATTGAATGCCTCAAAGACATAGGTATTGATGGAAAAGATATAAGAATACTCAGTAACCTTTATTGGGAGCAAACTGCCACAGTAAGATCGGGAAGGAATTATTCACCATACATAGACATAAAAAGAGGTGTCAGACAAGGTTGTGTGCTGTCCCCCTGCCTATTTAATTTATACACCGAAAAAATTTTCAAACAGATACAGGAAATACCAGGACTGAACATCAGTGGAAGATCAATAAACAACCTTAGATATGCAGATGATACCGTGTTGTTAGCTGAAAGCGAACAGGAGTTACAAGAACTAGTGAAGCAAGTGAACAGTATAAGTCATGAATATGGACTCGACATTAATATTGAGAAAACTAAAACTATGATAATTAGCAAAACAGACGATAAACCCACATTAAAGATAAGCGTAAATGGGAAAATCCTGGAACAAGTCAAGAGCTACGTATATCTTGGTCATATAATAACAGAAGATGGCAGATGTGAAACAGAAATCAAGAAGAGAATAGGAATGGCCAAAGCTACATTCAACAACATGAAACATATACTGACATCCAAACAGTTATCTCATAAATTAAAACTGAGAATCATAAAGTGTTATATATATTCTGCATTTCTGTATGGTGCAGAAACATGGACGATGAATAAGCATTTGGAAGAAAGAATTGAGGCTCTTGAAATGTGGATATATAGAAGAATGGGGCGTATCTCATGGAAAGAGATGAAAACAAATAAGGAGGTCCTAGAAAATCTAGGTATGAAAAGAGAACTAATGAGAGAGGTCAAAGTTCGGCAGCTAAAATACTTTGGCCACATAAAAAGGCATAACACCTTGCAGAAGACCATAACAGAAGGGAGAGTTGAAGGCAAACGTGCAAGGGGAAGACAGCGCTATAAGTGGGAAGATAACATCAAGAGATGGACGGGAAAGAGTCTATCAGAGTGTACCACCAAGACAAGAGACAGAAGACGTTGGAGATCCATTACAGCCAACCTCCGTTGTGGAGATGGCAACTGATGATGATGATGAAGTCTATTTATAGGATCATATACGGAGTATCTTTATCACCCGTTTGGGCGGAAACGCCTGGTCTGGGTTTGCCTCGATCTGGTCCATGCTCTTTGGGCATGTGCGGGTCTTGGCGGCAAAAGCCGGGAGACTGATTCAGAGAAAGTGTACCTGAGGCTTAGAACGGATGTACCGATCATTAGATTTCTCTCTGCCAAGTTTTCGATAGGGATTGGAAATTCTGGGAATGACAGTTTTGTCATTCTTCCGTCCCTGAGTGTTTCTTTATGCCAGTATTGGCTGTGTTGTGTTACCTTAGAGTGTAAGGATTCTTTAAGAAGGTAACTGAAACATTATTCGATCTTTTCGTCTCGTTTAGATCTTACAGGTACATTTATCGCTGATGGCGACATAGTGAGCGAAGCTCACAAGGAGTTATTATACTGTACCCCAGTATTGCTTCATATTCGTAAGACTAGGTCTAAGTTGACCTGTTACACACATAAGCCTAGGAATCATCTTTATGGATCCGCAATGCAGGCGGAATATGGTTTGGCAGAAAATATATTTAATCTCAGAAGCTTGTGTAAACTGAGAGTGACCTGATTATCGAGGCCCGCGACCTGCGGCCTGATTTCGTTGTCATCATATTGGTCCGTGTTTACGGCCAATATTCTTCACCAGAATGAAGTATCTGGCATGTGAGGCCAGTCTGAAGTCTTTTGCTAATTGTAGGACAATGGCATTGACTTTGTTTAAATAACTGATATCGCCCGTACTAAGCAAGATATTTGCTAGGGCTTACCTGACGGGGCTCAGTCAAGGATTAGAGCTATTGCATAAACAGTAAACATTGGTCAAGACATTGTTACATGTCTGGGATCTGTGATGCCTGAAGCTGACCTTTGTAACTACACATATTATGTACACGATCTTATACTATTGACTGTTTCGTCCATCATCATCATCGTATTATCGTACGTCATGAATAAATATTGTAAACGTCAGCAGCATTCCCTACTTCACTGACTTCTACTTGTGGTTGTGTGAGTTAATGTGAAGACGTCCAAGAGCCTATACGGCCTTCGTGTTATCAGCACTGTTATTTACTCACCAACACAATCAACCACATTGTAATACAAGTACTACATGTCTGAATCTACATGAATACTGACATGAGGTATGTGTCTACTATGCCCTGGCGGCACCTCATTCTAGTGACCTAATTCCTCGCTACTACTTGGTACTGTCCAGGACAACACAACACGCTCAACGTACTAACATTTATACACATCAAAAACAGTACGTTACATCTGGGCATTTACACTGAACAACCTTTTACATCTCCAGTCAAACAGACTTTTACACCTATGTTTTCCCATGACTTCTTCATATCCTGTGTTGACTGTACCTATCTTTGCATTTATTTCTAATATTAACGTGAAAACTTGCGTTAGTGTTGGCGTACGGCCAACACTAACGCAAGTTTTCACGTTAATATTAGAAATAAAGTCTAACAGACCGAAGTACTTGAATAAGACTAGCAAGTATAAGCCCTAGTCAAGAGAAGGTAACTTTTAGAAATTAATAGTTAGCTCCCCTTAATTAATACGCGAAGACCTAGGCATTGTTGACACTTGTGTGAGTGTGTACAGAAAGCTTTGCACGGGCTGAGTACTTTTATAAGAACAGTTGAGAACTAGCCTCTGAGCGAGACACATCAGTCTTGCAGATCAGTGAGGTTTCCGTGTTAGAAGTTGAGAACTATCCCTTTCTGCAAGTGGAACCTTTTTCACACGACTAAGTCAAGATATTATGTTGGAAGAATTGTTTACGGTCTGTACCTCTCGTTATGTTGTGTGAACATTTTGATAACTTTTATCTATGAAATTACAAAGAGTCAGTAGAAGCCACCATTGTTTACAAATGACATGGGACAGTATTTCATTGATGCTGTCGTTTTATACAAGGAACAATGCTCTTTTTTATTGTGAACGTTCTGACCGTCAGTAGTCAGGCTATTGAGTTGTGTCAACTATATGAACCTTTTAGTCCAGTTGGACTTATAAATAAACAGATTGTTTTGTAAAACTAAAGAGTTATTGGATATACACGTTGTAGTGGAAGATATCAAGGAGAATAGATAACGTGACAGCCTGTGGTGAGTAATAAGAACTTGGGTTGCATCATCTTTCCTTCGGGTACTAACAGCTCTGGTGGTAACCAGTTACACTCGAGAGATTGCTGACAACGATCACCAAAACCTAACCACCTGTCTCATAATACAAAATGGTGACATATGATTTATGAATGTTATCTGTGGTAAGTTGGGATTATATAACTAGTTATAGGGGACTTAGTGTACTGACTGAGATCAGCTGTGAAGGTATCTGTATCTAATAAGTGTAGTGTGTTACAGATGACCTTACTTTGCTACCACATTTAGACCTCAATCAGACTTATTCTGGAATATTGTGATGACTACGTTGAATGTCTAGGGTTATGATAGTGATGAAGTGTAAGTTCACAACAACCAACAGACAGATAAACACTTTTATTAAGATCCACAACACTTTACAACACTATGACAAGCACATACATATAACACTCTAGAAGACTAGCTTAAGTAAGTCAAGTGTTAACTTTTAAATTACGTATTAGTTTCTTTCAATAATAGATATCCTGATCCAACTACAGAGTAAATCAGGAATCACAATCAATTGTAAACACAATGTTTATGTACACAAATTATACAAAGGATCTTTGTCCTGACATATAATATTATTACAATATGTGTGTAGGGTTATGATGTAGTACTATGAGGTAATACTGGCTTTTGAAGCTAGGTTGTTGTTTGTCATCACGACTTCATGTGTTTGTTACTGGTGGAAATAATATTGAAGGGTTTACAGTTCTTTTTATTTGTAAAACAATAACTGTCCCTCTTGATTTAGTATTACAGTCAATTTTAGGGTGGGTTATACAAGGGTGAGCTGCTCTGGCTGACGAATTATTAACTCATGTGTCGGCGGCAGGAAAACTGTCTCCTCTGCTCGCTTGCTTCTCAGTTATCTTGAAATACACCACTGGTCGATATCTTGGACAAGGAGTCTGCTGCCAGCCCTCTGGATCCAGCAAAACTCAGACCAGGTGCAGCTCTAATACTTCAGTACCACGGTCCCTGAAATAAGAAGGTTGTACCTCCTTCTTCAGAACTAATATATAATATATTTCCACACTGAAGTACAGGACATTACAAACACAGAGTTCAGCGCTGTAGGCCAACTGCTAGCTTCTCATGTGACAATATACACCAGTATTCCTCTCCCTAATGGTTACAACGCCTCTGCAATTCCAGCATTAATTCCTTCTATACCATAGGATAGGTGTCATGTTACTATTTGGCAATCCCATATATGCCTATGCAGTTATACTCCTCTCTGACAAGCTTTTACATGGTGGAGCAATATCTAGGCTTTGCCTTCTGTTTGCTACTGAACCACACACATACAGACACATTTTGTCATGTCATATTCAATTTTCATATATATATATATATATATATATATATATATATATATATATATATATATATATATATATATATATATATATATATATATATAGAGGAAATATGTCTAGCTTACCACAATTCAAGGAAATATACACAAGTAACGTTGACTGGCGATGAATTCTGGCACAATTTTGATCTGCCTTATCCCAGGCTTTTATTGGAAAAATATTAGCTTGATCTCAACGCACTTGCTTCTCACAAAATTTATTTTCAAAACTGGCCTTGAACTGACGCTTCTATTTGACTATATCGAACGTTCTAACCAATGAGACCATGTTTACAAGAGCCTTTGAAAAAATTTTACCCATCCTACACGTAGCCATTAACAACAATAATAGTATTTGCAGTTCGACTAATAAGGTTTCGCCTTACATATTACTACAGCAAATCAAATCGTATCTAACTTGTTAGCCTCATTTCCCTAAAGCAGTGTTTTTTCAAACATGCCATTATGAGCAAATATGATCTTGTGCTGTCAGACAACCCCACTATAGTATTTTGGCTATAATTTGTTAATTACTAGACTATTTGCGTAACACATAACATATTCTTTGTCAGCAAGTCCTAAGGCACACAAATATATAAGTTTAATGAGGCTAAGTGGCTTCGTTCAAAATATGTATTATTCTAGGATAGTCTTGTATTTGTTTTTTACCACCCGTTCACTTCTATACCAAAGGATGTCTTCTGTACTGTCAGACTAATGTCAGGAGCTTAGACATAAATCAGTAGAATGTCAGGTTTCCCAATAAGAGCTTAAACCTGTTTTCAAAACCTAACCTCGTATCGTTAGTGTTTTTTATCACTGTTTATTTGAAAAAATCAGGCCTGCATGCCTTTCGCGTGGGATTGGCGTTCACTTTTTAATCGCGAGACGACGTGGTACCATTTCATGCGTTCCTCCGTGCATCTCTCTCTCTCTCTCTTCTAAGCCCGTCTGTCTTTTAGGTTAACGTAGTGTGTATAATGACATTAATGCAGTATTATATCTAGGTCATTAAGCAGTGTGCCTATCAAGGTCGTCTAAGAAATACAGTACCAGTTTTATTTTTAGAAACGCGTGTATGATGCTGTAGGCTTTTACTATAGTACGTGGAAGCGTTACAGTTATGCAGACGAAGTAGAAAAAGGGGATCTCTGGTTCAGCCATTATGGCGTTCTACAACACAGGCGTACGCTATTGTGAAAGCACTGATCTTTCACCATTCTTCTTTCTTTCTATTGAATTACTTCGTTAGGCTTTACATTTATTTTCTAATTTATATATGTGGATTAGAATTTTTCACCACATTATCTAACGGCAATTTGAGATCAAAACTTCTCTCCTCTGTTACACATTCATGTCACCCATCAAAATTGTGATGTCTCTTCTTTTTACTTTATCCATAATTTCCTGTAGTCTAGTATAAAATGCTTCTTTCACAGACTCTTCTTTGTCATTAGTTGGTGCATAACATTGGATGACATTTACATGTCTTTTCTTTTAGCTGTTTTAAAAGCAGCTGTTATTATTCTGTGTCCAACAGCTTACCATTCAATGAGTGCTTTATGTGCTTCTTTAGATAACATGAAAGCTACCCTTTCACTGTGGTTTGAACTTTCGTCTTCATGTCCAGAGGACAGCACCAATTCACCTGTGATGAGTTTCTTCCTGTCTACCCCCTTCCACTTTGTTTCACACATTCCCAGAACCTCGATTTTATATTCCCACATTTCTGCTGCTACTTGTGCCACTTTCCCTTGTTCGTTTAATGTCCGAACATTCCAGGTGCCAAATCTGGAAGTTCTCCTAGAAGAAAGAAGGTTAGTCAGCAACACAGACTCCTTTCGGCTTTCTCTGTGTTGCATCATACGCCTCCCTGCGAGAGGACCTTCCCCTGTCTTGGATGGCTGTGTTTTATTTTCCTTAATTGAATTGTCCATATTTGTTGAAGTTTTTTGTGGTTAAAATTTTTTACAGGATGGGGCAAATAGCCCCACGCCCAACCCTCCTTAGTCGCTTTCTACGACATGCATGGCAGGGAACAGTGTTACTATTCTTTGCTCCCCTTTCAGGCCCCGGTAACACACGGGTGAATTTGATGTTTGTTTCATATAAATTAACTGGATAAGAATGAAAAAAATAACAACTCACAAATAGGTAGTGACTTTTCAATCGCCCTGTAGATGTAGTTATAAGACAGTAATATGAGAATATCCTGAGACAGGTTCAAACTTTATGACAGAATCAAATGTAGTTATATGAATTTGATGAGAATATCCTGATACAGACTCCAGCTTTACGAGAGAAATAGATGTAGTTATATGAACGTGATGAGAAAATCCCGAGACAGGCTCAAACTTTATGACAGAAACAGATGTAGTTGTATGAATGTGATGAGAATATCCTGATACAGGCTCCAACTTTATGAGAGAAACAGATGTGGTTATATGAATATGATGAGAAAAGCCTAAGACAGGATCTAACTGTATGAGAGAAACAGTCGTGGTTAATGGAGAACAAACAAAGAAGGTAACTTCTCATCCAAGACCAGCTCCACATAGTACATAGCACCAGATCATCACCATCACGTGTCATACCTGCCAGGGTTGAAGTTCACATTTCACTAACAATTCTAAATCTGCAGGAGGATCTCTCAAAGAATAGATGGCAGGTGAGGGCAGCGAAACGTGACTCTGTGCAGGGCGTGATGATTCCTTGGGAAAGCCCTGACGCAGAGCACATTACTTAAGCCCTGCATATTTGGAGAGGGCCCCCATGGACGGCAGTGAATGCACAGTATGCAACTCCCTTTCCCCCCGTCCAACTTGAAACCAGATGTGAGGATCCTTTACACGTATGGCAGCCAAGATAGAATACCAGGGAAAAAAACTAGAGCTCATGACTCCAACTCAATAAGAATGGCAGAAAAGCCACAGGAAAAGCCTAGATCTACAATGTAGATTTCTTCTTCTTCGTTCGCCCTGAAAAGGACGGTGGTTGCGTTGTGTCTGTTTACGCCTAAGCTGTGATATCTGCACCTTTCGGTCGACACATCCGACTTCAGCACGGCATTTTTTAGGGACCGGGTTTGCCTTCCCATTTCGATCCGCACTCGCTCAGCCAGACTGCACTACTGCAAACTGTTTACAGGACCACCACGTGGAGGTGGAGTGCGGTCTTGACCAGCTCTGGTTCGCTGGTCCTGATGCAAGCAGTACAGCTATGGGTCGCTGACTGCATTCACTATTGCTGCATCTTGGGGTCCCTTACAATGTAGATAATGCCAAGGATTCTTCAACTTGCAACTGGCTACAAAAGAGCAACTACAAACAATTGAAGCAGCAAAATTTAAATGCTATTTTTTCGGCATCTTCAGTCAAACATATATTCTTTTGATTGCTGTAAATATACTGCTTCTTGAAATTGTTCTTTTCACATAACAATAAAGTACTGCCGCAGTTAAAAGATATTGATAAATTACTACTCTAACAATCAACATTAAACAATCTCTCAAGGGCCGAGGACTAGAATGGAACCAGGCCAGGAGGGAGACAGCCGATAAGATAGTATGGCACTCTCTCTTCCAAACCTCGGCATCTCAAGGTAGATGAGGAACAACTAAGTAAGTAAGTAACTACCCTAACAATAGGGGAAAGCTTGCAGATCATTATAATGCTATAACGGGGTATCTGGGACAGGTCACGTTAATCGGGGATCTCACAATAGCGTATAACCTGTGTGTTAACGGGGCCCGAAAGGGGAGCAAAGAAAAGTAACATTGTTCCCTGTCATGCATGTCGCAGAAAGCGACTAAGGAGGGTTGGGCATGGGGCTGGTTACCCCATCCTGTAAACAATTTAAACCACAAAAACACTTCCCGTACCTTTGATGTTTACATTTTCAGGGGACTTAAGTATTTGATCTACGGCAGGGGGAGAAAATCTAAGAAAGCCCATTCGTACGGCATGTCTCTCTGATGTCGTTCGGCATCGCGGGTAGATCTTACCGTAGAATCTTGATCTCGGAAGCCAAGCATGTTGAGTTTCTCGGCTAGGCCGAAGGTGTGAATTGTAACATCTGTTAGAGATATTACACAAAATCTGTATATATATACTGCGTCCCTCTATACCAAATATCAGCCACTGCTCAGAAATTTTGGATAATCTGATCACTCCAGACTAGAACCAATTTTTGTTAGATGTGTTAAATTGTTTCGTGGGGATTCCATTTTTCTGATTTGTGGTAATATAAGTTGTGCTTAAGTATTGAATCTGTTAAAAGTTTTACTATTTTTATTCCCGAGCGTTAAGACTAGCGAAATAGCAAACGCATAGATATTCTATTACCAGTGGTTCAGTAATGTAAAATCCATCAACCATTTTTTTTACACCAGAGGATACGGTTTAGCTGACTTAAGTATGATGCTATGAGTGACGGATAAAGGGACAGAGTAGTATGCGCATTATATTTCTTACTTACTTACTTAGTCGTTCCCCTTCTACCGTGAGGTGTAGAGGTTTGGAAGAGAGAGCGCCAGACTATTCTATCGGCTGTCTTCCTCCTGGCCTGGTTCCATTCTAGTCCTCGGTCCTTCAAAGATTGTCTAATGTTGTCCTCCCAGCGGACTCTGGGTCGTCCTCGGGGTCTGGATCCTTGGCTCTTTGTTTCCCATGCTTGTCGTGGTAGCCGATCTTCTCCCATTCTGCAGACATGGCCAAACTATCTTAGTTGGGACTGTTCTACTTGGGTCTGTAGGGGGTGGCATTTTAGGCCTTGACGTATCGTCTGGTTGCGTACCATGTCTCTTCTTGTTACTTCAACCACCTTCCTCAGATACCTCATTTCTGAGGTTTGGATCTGGCTTTTATGGGTTGTAGTCATTGCCCATGACTCGCATCCATATGTCAAGACTGGGACATAGGTGGAGCGGTATACAGCCATCTTCGTTTTCTTACCAACCTCTCTCTTGCTGAGGAATCCTCGATTTATGGCCTGAAAAAGTCTCCCAGCTGCTGCTTTTCGAGTGGCCAACTCTTCTTTGATGCCTCCCTTTCGGTCTATAATAGCTCCGAGGTATTTAAAGTGGTCGACCTGCTCCAGGACCTGTTCTCCCAGCTTAATCTGATGTCTTCTTTCTTCTCGTGATATCACCATGGATTTTGTTTTAGAGCTGCTTATGACCATCCCTCTCTTCTCCAGCTCTTCCTTCCAGACTTGCAGGTTGGATTGGAGATGTGCCTCTGATTTAGCAATCAGGGCAACATCATCAGCAAATGCCAGCTCTGAAATATAGACCTGTCTCATCTTCCAGTACCCCACTGAATACTTTCTTGTTCTCTTCTTACATGCCTTGATGACATCGTCCATAAGGAGTATGAAGAGGTAAGGTGATAGGATATCACCTTGTCTTACACCAGTGGTGGTCCTGAACTCTTCTGACTTATGGTTTGCTGTCCTCACATAATTTCTGCAAGACTTGTAGAAGCTCTGTATAGCATGAATCAGAGGTGCTGGAATATTCTTCCTTGCCAAACAGTCCCAAAGTTTGCTCCAAGGGACCCTGTCAAACGCCTTTCCAGATCTATGAAACAAAGATGGATCTCACTCTTATACTCAAGGGCCTTTTCACTCAGCTGTCTGAGTGTGAAGATTAGGTCTTGAGTACTTCGGTTTGCTCGGAATCCGCACTGGACCTCATCCAATTGTGGCTCAGCTAGGCGTCGGAGTCTCTGCTCTAGGATTCTAGAGTAGATTTTTCCAGGGACACTGAGAAGGGATATGCCTCTATGGTTTCCACACTGTCGATTGTCACCCTTTTTGAAAATTGGTGTTATGATGGCAATCTCCCAATCCTTTGGTATGGTCTTGTTGCACCATGCTGCCTGTAGGACCCTTAAGAGTAATATGTCACCTGATACTCCCATGTACTTAACCATTTCTGGTGTTATACCATCATGCCCACGCATTACATTTCTTTGTGTGTAAATTTCTTTAAAATGACTAGTGCTAATATCATGTGTCAAAACGACAGACGCTGTCAATCAACTAGCTAGTAATGACAGGCGATATTTGTTAAGGGCGTAGTCATAATTAAATTATAACTGACATTGTTCGCTGAGTGTTTTACCGGGTCGGAGGGGGGACGGCTGCATGCCTAAAACCCAAACCCATACTCGTCAAGCGACGCGCGATAGTGTAAGCTTAAAATACCGTGTGCCTTTTAATTTAATTAGGTGACGGAGAGGATAAAAGATCATACCTTACGCGTGATAGCATAGGATTGTCATTATTGTTAAATGTTTATGTTTTCTTGGTCAAAACCAGCGGCCAGCGTGTTTTCTATATTGTGGTCCTTTTCTCAGTTACTGAAGGCATATTAACTGTAACTTTGAGTTAACTGGACTTACAAATACCCAGATTGTTTTTAGTCAATTTATCAGCCCGCTGTGGCAATATACATAACATTTTTCCCGACTTCTGACAGTCGTTTTCCCAAGTGGATTTTGTCCAGGAGAATACGCTGTTTCATAATCGGCACTCACCCCAGAGAAAGCCGATAGGATTTATCATCATCAGTTTTTTTTCATAACGTAACAGTTGTAGCACCCAGAGGCTAGACAATACAGGAACTACTTTTCTCTTTTTTTTTTAAATAACTGTAAACGTCCCGAGAAAGTCTTGCTTCAATAATTATATGCGGTGATACAGGACTCATCCAGGAAAAATTAACCCACCAACTTTGGCGATCACCTTGAAATTATTATTAGATACCAAGGCTGGTCTGGGGCCAGATTTGGGCAACCCAACTGACACTAGAGGTTCATACTATTGTTTTTTTAATGGATACCTACAGCAGTTATTAGGTAAGCAAGAGTGTTTGTGGCCACAGATGACAGAGTGAGAGACAGAGAGAGATAAAATATCTTTCTTTGTTACAATCATTGTACTAACTTCTTTTTTAAATTTTCGCTAACCTGAGTATTTTACTGAATAGCTTAAGTAGGAATTTGGTTCTTTCTTTACTGTCTATTCTATTCCCTAGTGTTAATCTTTGACCTTTTGGGTTATTAACTTCTTTTGGGATCTTTTTCTCAACAAGGGGGAGGGCACTTATTGGGTTATTTTCCTATGTCTGTAAACATGAATATATTGATATGTATATGTTTGATGTTGTAAAGTTTGTGATAATAAACTAAACAAAACTTAATTTAGCGTGTTGGTCAGACCCATATCCATCTACCATAGTTTTCACGTTTGTGTGTCTTGTGGTCACATAATTGTGTGTGGGTGATTAGTAAACTTATAATTATAATTATAGGGAGGTTTGACAGATCATCTTCTTCGAAAGATAGTCGTATAGATAGGCTGGACTAGAGAAACCACTCATTCCAGAGACGGATCTTCACCTTAATCTATTTCACTCGTGGAATCTATGCTAACACCTTTCTTTCTCATATACCCCACCTTCTGCTCCCCCCAGACGGGACTAAATAAATCTCTATACCTATCTATTTTTCTGTCGCACCCAGAAGTCTATAAAAACTACACGTTTCTCCTCTCAAGACATCTTTCATTGTGAAAACGTGTCTCCTGGGACCTTGTTTGCATGCAGACGGTTTCAATAAACGTTGTCTCAATTCAGCTTTCTGTATGCGTCGGTTGGTAGGTGTAAGAATGGATAACCACAAAGATGTAAGTCTTAAGATGGAACGATACAAATTAACACTGAATGTTTTGTGAAAACTCCATTCCTCGGTGGCAATCATAAATAAGTGACACTAATAAGGGGGACAGAAACTTAAGTATAATACAAATGACACCAAGAACCGAAACAATCAGAAATGACTAAGCGTAGTAAATATAAAGAAAATGACCCCCCCCCCCTCCCCCCCCCCCCCCCGAAGTTCCCGGGGGGTCTATGAGGAGACCAAAAAAAAATTGAGCGGCCGTTCCCTCAGGTTTGTCCAACGTGGCGACTAAAGTGAGGTTGTAGATGAGGCTGGCAATCTTATGATGTAAAACACATTGTTACATTAACCACCACTACAAGAGCGCTTCAATACGTTGATGCAGGCATACTGCAAGGACGACCAGCAGCAGTGGTGGAACCCATGTGACTTCTGGAATGAAACAAGAAATTATGATATAAAGTCATAATCACTCCTTCTGTTTCAAAAGTGGAACATAGGGCTACAAAAGCTTCTTCTACCGATTGGTGGTTTTGTCCGCACAAGAGAGAACATGATCTTGGCTATTTCCGAAACCAGCGTTACCACTCTGAATTTGGAAAAAAAAACTAGTTATCGGCGAATTGGACTATTTTGGGCGATTTTTGGGCGATTTTGGGCGACATATAGGTGGCTTTCTTCAACTAATGAAGGAAAATGACACCTAGACGGGTTTAAAAAACCCCCAAAAAACCTAGATCTAAGTGAATCCACCTAGGAGTGGCAACGCTGCCCGAAACATTCTTTCTTACATTGTATTGTTCATTCGCAAAACTGTATGTCTGGAACACAGCAGTCTTAAATCGAGAGAGCTTAGACATTTGTTTCCTTACTTAACACGAGGCTTTCATTAATGTGCAGAAACATTTAGTTACCGTACAAACCTGTTCACTTTACAGACTTGTCTATCATTATACCAGATAACGTTTTCACTTTACATACGTGTCTTTTTTTTTAAATGTTCGCATGAGTCGCATTTTTTCAAATGCTCTCATGAGGCGCGTTTTTTTTAAACTCGCAAGAGTCGCAGTGAAAACTGAAAAAGACCATCTTCTTTTGCAAAAGAAATTGCAGTCTGTTTCAGTGTCTTGTTTTTGTATATATTTTTTTATTTTGTTTTTAAATGCTCTCATGAGGCGCATTTTTTAACTCGCATGAGTCGCATTGAAAACTTATAAAGACCATCTTCTTTTGCAAAAGAAATTGCTGTCTGTCAGTGTCTTGTCTTTTAATATATTTTTTTATTTTGTTTTTAAATGTTCGCATGAGGCGCATTTTTTTTTAATGCTTGCATGAGTCGCATTTTTAAAAATGCTCGCATGAGTCGCAGTGAAAACTGAAAAAAATCATCTTCTTTTGCAAAAGATATTGCAGTCTGTTTCAGTGTCTTGTCACTATACGAAAGAACGTTCTCACTTCTCTCTTTTTTTTTTCTCCTCTCATGAGGTCGCATATTTTTTTCTCGCAAGAGGTCGCATTGGCACCCACCCCAAACCCGGCTCTGGTCAAGACCACATGTCCCAACACAAGAAGACCCAATGACAAACTGTGTCACTGTAGTGATCCTCTGTGTTCTCACACAAGGGACCTAATGACACATGAATGTCACTGTACTGGTCCCTGTGTCTAGACTTTTTTTTTTTTTAAATTCCTCGCATGAGGTTGCATATTTTTTCCTCGCATGAGGTTGCATTTGCCCCAGCCCAAACCCGGCTCTGGTCAAGACCACATGTCTCAACACACGAAGACCCAATGACAAACTGTGTCACTGTAGTGATCCTCTGTGTTCTCACACATTTTTTTTTCTTTTTTCCTCGCATGAGGTCGCATATTTTTTCCTCGCATGAGGTCGCATTGTCACCCACCCCAAACCCGGCTCTGGTCAAGACCACATGTCCCAACACAAGAAGACCCAATGACAAACTGTGTCACTGTAGTGATCCTCTGTGTTCTCACACAAGGGACCTAATGACACATGAATGTCACTGTACCGGTCCCTGTGTCTAGACACATGATCCTAGCCAAAGACCGGATATTAGGGCGTTGGGTTAGCTGGTAGCATTATCTGTGCTTCAGGCCCATTCTCACTTCTCAAAAAAGTGTTGTGTGACCGGTAGCTTGGGACTTTAAGAATGAAATAGAGTACAGCAAATGGTTTAAGAAAATTAAATAGAGTTGTTAAAAGACTATATGTCTTTGTTAATTTTTATTTTTTTTTTATTTTTTTTTTCCTCGCATGAGGTCGCATATTTTTTCCTCGCATGAGGTCGCATTGGCACCCGCCCCAAACCCGGCTCTGGTCAAGACCACATGTCCCAACACAAGAAGACCCAATGACAAACTGTGTCACTGTAGTGATCCTCTGTGTTCTCACACAAGGGACCTAATGACACATGAATGTCACTGTCCGTTCCCTGTGTCTAGACACATGATCCTAGCCAAAGACCGGATATTAGGGCGTTGGGTTAGCTGGTAGCATTATCTGTGCTTCAGGCCCATTCTCACTTCTCAAAAAAGTGTTGTGTGACCGGTAGCTTGGGACTTTAAGAATGAAATAGAGTACAGCAAATGGTTTAAGAAAGTTAAATAGAGTTGTTAAAAGACTATATGTCTTTGTTAAGGGGAAGTGAAATGAGCAGAAGAGTATTTTGATGGAAAGGAGGTAACTCCGTAAAACTGTAGCTTGGTGCTTTAGTATTTCATGTGAGATCTCAATTATGGTGTAACTGATTTGCATAGTAATGTTTTAGTAATAAGATTAAAGAAGATTGTATGGGTTTTGAGCTTAATCAGCAAAGGGAGATGACTTTAAATTAAGTCCCTTGAAATGTTGTGATGAGTGGTGAAAAATAAAAACGCACGAGAAAGTGTTGCGAGGGTGAACACATTTTTAGCAGAGAACGGGGGGATGTTAAATCGGGAATAAGATTAGGTCAGTCTAATTTTGGAACGCGGAGTAGCGAAGTAACCACTTTGATAGATGTAGGTGCAGGTTTCTGCTATGATGTTTGGTTATTCATGGAGCAAGAAAGGCAGTGTTGCCTGACAAGTATTTTTGATGGTCAGCCCAAGGCAAGAATTTACAGGTTTGTCAAAACTAGCAAGTAAATATACAATCGTTAGAATAAGGTGAACTTTCATACAGCACAGAAGATAAGAGTCGGTGGAGAATATTAGGAGTCAGACACTTGGTATGAACTGTCAGCCTTGGTATAAGACCAGTTTAAATATAGATACCGTACCCCAAGCTACTCGAATAGAGTTTAACCACTAACAACATAACAGCGGTAAAGCAAGAAGTAGTGACGGACGATATAGGTGAGAGAAAGGAGGAACTCAAGTATCATTTTGTACAGTCATTATAGTAGAAAGGTGCCACCAAAGGAAGGTCGGCCTCCCAGTGCTGGGTTGAATTTGACTTTTTATGTAAAAAAAGCTTGTGTTGGTTCAGCTGATGTTAGCGTGAAGTCGATACATCTGAATGTAATTCATCATCATCATCCTATGTATTCATCAACACAGTGGAGAATCATTAACTGGTAAAAATTAACTCTACATGATCTAAGTGACTGCCTACGAAAATACAACCCTCTCTCAATTACTACACATCCGATGTACGGCCACACGTGTCACTATACGAGGGAACCTTTTCACTTTACAGAAGAGTCTTGTCACTATACGAAGAAGTTTTTTTTTCACTTTACAAACGTATCTTGTCACTATACGGGGGAACTTTTTATCTTTACAGAAGAGTCTTGTCACTGTGAGTGGGAACTTTTTTTTTTTCAATTAAAGGACGTGTCATGTCTATACGAGGAACTTTCTCACTGTACAGAAGAGTCTTGTCACTATGCGGGGAAACGTTTTAACGTTACACACATAAATAAGTGGAGCCGCGGTAGCATAGTGGTTAGTGCACTGGCTTCCTAGCTCAGTGGTCTATGGTTCGATCCCCAGATGAGGTGTGAATTTTAGGCCGCAAACGGCTCCTGGGTTGACCCAGCCCCAAATGGGTACCAGAGCAACTCTGGGAAGGTTAAGGCGGCTGGCGTGATGCTGACCACATCACCCCCTAGTGTGCCGATGGTCAAGAAAATATGAGCCTAACACCATATTCCCAATATGCCTCAATGGGCGTGTAACGGGATCCTATACCTTTACCTTACATAAATAAATAAGTAAATGAATAAATAAAGGTAATTAACAGGTACTCGTTGGACATAAAGGATGGTACTAGACAACAGAAAAGAAAATATAAATGATAGGCTTACCGGGAATCGAACCTAGGACCAACCAAACGGTGCCATCGCCTTGCTGTGACAGTACATCATGAATGGACGCTGAGCCAATTTTGCACCCCAACTAAAAGTGCATTATTGGCTGAGGTCATTCTCATGACACTCACACAACTATGGTATAGGACCCGTGGACGACGAAGACAGCTTTAAAGACACAATCACTAATATATAACTTTTCCAGCACATATCCGTACCGGCCATTGTAGATCCCCGACGGTCTCTGAAGAGAAAGAAATAATATTCCTACTGCCTCTTCAACTAATATGAGGTTTTGCACGTGGCTGGTAACCTCATCATGTAAAACGAATTGCCACGGACATCATGTATACAAGAGCATGTAAATGCTTAGTGCAGGCTTTATGCTGCAGTAGTGTTTCCATGCTCAGTGAGGAGCGCAAAGGAAAATAACTATGACGTACCCGACCATCTGTAGCCCCCATTGCTCACTCGCACTACCGGTATAAATGCGCTGACAAAAAAATTGTGCCTGTTTGTCTTTGAGTACAGTCGCAATTTCTGCTTGCTATGTGTTATTTATTATTGTAGACTGAGTATTTAGTGTGTCTCTTTGTCTCGTTAAGGCCAATTTTCCCGCCTTCTTTGTATAGAAAGTGACAGCTGTTATATTTATAATGTGAAGCACGGAATTTATTAAAACGGGACAATGACAATGTGTGGTCGATATTGCAATATTGTTAGTAAATGTCGTTGTAATTCCCTAATGAATATGTCAGTCATGCGATCCATGGAACAGATTTTATTCAACGGAAATTATAAGCCATAAAATGGATGGATCAGCCGCCATCTCCGCATCGAAGGTTGGACGCAATGAATCTCCTACATTTGTTGTCCCTCGCCTTGATGACGCTCCCTGATAGCCTTTTCCCGTCACTTTCTTGATGTTATCTTCATAGTTGTGTTGTTTTCCCCTTGCTCCGTTGTCGTGAGCTTGTCTTTCCGTTATTTTTTTTCAGCAAGGTACTGTGTCTCTTTAATATGTCTAACATATTTTTATCTTTCTAATTTGTATCTCATTTGATAGTTGTTTTTTCATTGCTAGCTTATTTAGAACATCTTAGATTGTTTTAGTTATGGTTTGGTTTAGTTTGGTTTGGTTTGGTTTGGTTTGAAGGACTATCTTCATTGCACAAGGACAACTCCATCAGTGCTCCGATCTCCTCACTTAGATCACACAAGGAGGATCTTAGCACAGTGCACGAACTCAGTAGCACCGGCGAGAATCCCAATGTGTGTATATAGGAATCACACATTCTACTCGTATAAATATATTTCGTGGGTAGGTTTCTAATTTTAAAATTTTGCCAGGGCAGCGGCCTTATGACCTACTCTTGACGGTTTCCAACTGCCGTGGGATTTTTAAAGAGCGCAACTTGCACACATGACCTCTTTTTTTTTGTTTGCCCTTATCCGAGAAGGCTAGGCATCCGATCTCACTACCCATGAGACCAGGGAGGAGAATGACATAATTAGAACCACTGGTTGTAAAAAAAAATTTTCATTAAATTACATTCCCTCAACTGGGAATCGAACCTGGTACCTCTAAAATTCGAGGCGGACGCCAAACCTCTTAGCCGCTCCTGTCCCTGTTAGTTATAAAATACGTAACCTCAGAAATCAAAGAGCATCTTTCTTGGGCATTTGCAATAGCAAAACATTTGTTTTAGTCTGTTAATATTGTTATAATTTATATAAGTAAATAAATACAGGTAATTAACAGGTACTCGTTGGACAGAAAGGAAAACACTTGACAACCAGAAGGAACAAAATTGTATGTGTGTATGTTCTTCCTCGTTCTTCCTTCTTCCTTGTTCTTCCTTCTTCCTCGTTCGTCCTGAAAAGGACGTTGGTTGCGTTTTGTCCGTTTACAGCAGAGCTGCGATATTGGCGCCTTTCGGCCGACACATCCGACTTCAGCACAGCATTTTTTGGGACCAGGTTTGCCTTCCCTCTTCGATCCCTACTCTCTCAGCCAGACTGCAGTGATGCAGCCTGTTTCCAGGACCACCACTTGGAGATGGAGTAGGGTCTTGGTCAGCTCTGGTTCGCTGACCCTGACGCAAGCAGTCAAGCTATGAGTCGTTGACTGCATCATCACTTTTGCTGCGTCTTCGGTATGTGTGTATTATAAGAACATGTGTGTAGTGTCAAGTTCTCAGAAAAATAGTTTTAACTTTAAGGTTTACTGTAATGCTGCTATCAGATATATTTTAAATACGTTCAGTATCATAGCGAGCGTCCGAATGGCACAGAGATTAGAAAAATCAGACCGAAAGATCTTTTATGTTTGGAGATGCGCCCTAATATAACCGACTGGGTTGAACGGGACGCGCCTCGCCAAAACGAGGCAACTTTTTTTTTTTTAAAACCCAGAGATTAGAGAGCTTGTCTTCAGGCGGCAAATTTACTGGCTCGTGGGTTCGAAACGTGGAGCGCCACTTTCCAATCTATCCAGCTGTTAAAATGGATACCTGACTCTGCTCCTGGGATATGAAAGACGAAAGCGAGGAAGGTAACTGGTCACCCCATCTCATATAGCGAGACCTATTATAGTGAGGTCTCCAACACTTCACTTCCGTCAGGTAGTATCTGCTATGGGACTACCTTTACCTTTTAAAATTATATCCAACAGGTGTGACTTATACCTTGTGAGAAAACAAAATGTTATGAAAGCCCAGAATCTCACATTTAACATATTCAAACCGGAGAAAGTTTTTGCGCAATTTTCTTCACAGTAGAGCTAGACGATTCGACAAATGTAGAAACATAACAAAAATATTGCGTCAACTAAGCATACGTACAACATGGCTTCTGTCAAATACTTGTATGTTTTAAAAAAATTCATCGAGTGTAAAATGTCACAGCTTGCAAAGTCTGTACGTCTGAAACGCTACAACAGCTTGTTTATCACACATGGAAGATCAGATACGCAGATTAAATTTATAACTCAGTGAATCTGCTCTAGATATTGAATTCCTCAAATAATCTTATTAAACGATTAAGTAACCCGTTAAGAAATGATAGCAACGAGTTATGGTGTGCGATTTCTGCTTTTTGACTTGAGAATAGCACCTCCCTTTCCATTTCCTTCCACCTTCCAGCAGGAAAGTTGCGACCATGTCAAAGTACAGTTTCCTTTGTTTTGAGAAGAGCCAAGCCAGGCTAAATTATTTTTATTAAACGTGTCAACTGTGTACTGAAACATTTTCTCCTTGCTTCTCTTTCACTTATGTAATTGTTCAGCGTTAACTATTTTCTGCGCATAGACGCGCGCAAGTTTTATATGCGATACGCAATAAAGGATATCGCAATTTCCGAAGTACTATAGCAAGAAAACAATTTTTTTAAATTTCCGGAAGATCGGTTCGGAAATCCACATGATGTACTGCTACATTAAAATTGCTGGAACGATATGTAAACGATGCTGAGACATATGTGCGTGTGTGTGTGTGTGTGTGTGTGCGTGTGTGGGTGTGTGCGTGTGTGCGTGTGTGCGTGCGTGCGTGCGTGCGTGCATTCGATTACAACTATTTTGGTATAGTGATATTCACATCCCGTTAATTAGAAAACCCAGCGCTAAAACGTTTCATGTAATCGTAATAGATATGTAAATAGTACCGCCGTCAGAGCTGGCCTTATGGATTTTTCAGGGTAATGCGAAGTATCGCAATAGGCGTCACTTTCTTATTAAGAAAATAAATAAATATTAGACAAACATAAAGGTATATTTTAAGGCACTCGTAAGAGAAAAAGAAGTAGAAAACTAAACAACAGAAAAACAACAGACATGAGTGGCTTACCCAGGACTCGAACCCAGGATCTTCCGTGCGACAACCCCGCCTAGCTGTGCAAGCGAATCACACTATCCTCCCTGCCATTTAGGCATCACCAAAAAAAAGGATGCTTCGATGACGGGTCATTTGTGCGACCCGCAACACATAACACTGGAAATTTACCATGGGCAGTCCAACCTATTAATGACGCAATCACTTCTGTTGTTCTCCTATTATACAGTATAGGTCAGTCCACACAAGACAAAGACCTTAATACTGTGTCTAGTAAATGATAGAAGACTCACGTCTGTTGTTTTTCTGTTGTCTAGTTTTCTACTTCTTTATTTCTTACGGTGCCTGAAAACATACCTTTATGTTTGTCTAATATTTATTTACTGTTTACAGGCCTCAGGTTTCCCTTCCTTGTGTGTTAAGAAAATAAATATTTACTGCGAAATTTTATGTTTAATCTTTCTTGTTGTTTTAGAATGTTAATGTTTTTATTATTTTAATGCGTTTCGGCGCCCGGTGCGGCCGCACCGCTTGCACAGCCCAAGAGCCGGCTCTGACAGTAGTGGCTACAATTTACTGTCTGATAAATAAACAAAGCTGAAATGATGTGAATAAACGCGGGTAACTGCGTCGCAACAATGCGGGTGTTCATCAAACTTTCATAGGAATATTATGATCTTAAAGGGTTCTCAAATGAGACCCCAGGATTAGACCTTTTGATGGGCTTCTGAACTTGAATAATTGAATGCTTTATTATTTAAACTTGGCCTGGGCTGTATGGCTTCAGCCCTTCTTTCTACGACTTCGCCATCTCGACGGACCAGAGAGCATAGGATATAGAAGAGTAATTGGGAGCCGCGCTAGCGTAGTGGTTACAACACCGCTCTGGCGACCGGGTGATACAGGATCAAACCCGGGCGACGGCATTTGAGGATTTTTCGTCGACCGGGATTTGGACTGGATTAACTCGAGACCTGGCGAGTACATTTGAAGGAGTGTCATCGACCAGGGACTGGCGGCTCCTGAGCCGACCCAGCTGCAATGGGTACCTCCGAAATCGGCGAGTATTTGCCTGAATGGCGAGGGACACCTGTCTCTGTACAAGAAATAAAGGGATACTCACGTAAAATCAATGTCAGGTTAGACATAAATAATAACCTGAGATTTCGCCTCGAGTATTAGCGGGCGTACGAAAAAAAAAAAAAAATAGAAGAGTAAATCCTAAGTAATGAATTCCAAACATTTATTACGCTTTCATCTCCACTGGCCTTCAACTAATTGATACTAAGCTTCTCTGTCATGGACCACTCGCTCGAGGTATCTCCCTGTCTTCTTTTCCCCTTTCATATCTATTTCCCTTCTTAGTACGTTTTCCAATCTCCCTCCACCACTCTTATATCGGGGATCCCAGAATAAAGACAACCACATCATTATATCAATAGGTTCTCTCACAGTGTGCTCCATCAATTGCCAGCGTCTTCTTCTTGCGTCGTATTCCACCTGTTGTCTGGTTTTCGACATCAGTTACACACTGGTAATCATGTCATACATTTCAATCCTTCTATTCTATGCAAGCAGCCATCTTTAAAAGTCTGTAACACTTAAAAATGATGTATGACAATTGTTAACAATTCGGCTCTGTTCTCTTACACATGGTAGATTAAAAATAGTATACAGTCAGTGTTACAATGAAATGTTAACAATAGTGCTGGGAGACTTTTCTGGAGAAAAGTCATCGTCAGCCACACTAACAAACAAGATAGAGTAACAGTCAACAAAATAAATATTTACAAGAGCTACTAGCACTCGGTGCAGAAATATGGAGGGAAAACCTTAAATGTATAATATATATATATATATATATATATATATATATATATATATATATATATATATATATATATATATATATATTGTATAAAGAAACATAACAACAAAATACCAGAAAACTACAACAACACCCAACAATTAAAATACCTACACACATATATATTTGATTGCATTGATAAGCGTATAACCAACTGACCGGTCGAATGAATGGGTATTGTGTCGATATTATCACAGTTCACCTGGAGAAATGTAAATAAGTCTGAGGAGTGGTCACAGCAAAAAGAATGCAAGGGCAATAAATATGCCAAATAATGGGAGATGAGTGAGAAAAATGAAGAAATGAAGTGATATTGCAAGAGTGGATGAGAGTTATAAAAATTGCACGACTGATTTCGTCCCACTTAGCCTTCTCGGTTAAGGGTGAAAAAATAGGAGGTCCCATGTGCAAGTTGCGCACGTTAAAAAATCCTTCGGCAGTTGGAAATCGTAAAGAATCGCTGCCCTGGCTAATTAAAGAATTAGAAACCTACCCACCAGAAAAATATTTATAGAATATGTGATTCCTATATACACACATTTGGATTCTCGCTGGTGCTAAGGAATTCGTGCACTGTGTTGAGAATCTCCTCGTGTGATGTAAAGGAGGAGATCGGGGCACTGATGGAGTTGTCCGTGTGCAACCAAACTTAAAATCAAACCTTTTCGTCTGGTGCTCTGTTCTAGTGTTCTTCGCTTTCCATGTCTACCCATAGCTCTAGCCGTCTGGGGGAGCCTGCTGCATAAGTAAAATTGTGTAAAAACTCTGTAAAATTTTATATTTTACTAATCCTCATTCAATTTCCTTCACCACAATTTATAACATCCCCATATTTTACACTAACAAAGAAAACTTGAAAGGAACCGACCCTTAAATGTTAAAACTTGATTAAAACTCAAAAACAATAGAAAATTCCATGCATCAAACGTTGGGAAACCACCATGTCATTTACGAGATATAAGGTCAACGACTTATCAAAATGAGAGAAGGAAAGATCCGATGAAAAAAGAGTGAAAATAATGAAATCATCCGCATGAACGATTGCGGAAATCAGGTGTCTGATATACTTAGATATTTCGTGAGAACGTCTGGGAGATCTGTTGAGCACTGTTTGAGAAACACTGCTATAGATAAAAGCGTCTATTTTCAGCTGTTTTGATTAGGGCTTTACTTACGGTAAATATTAATCCCTGTCGTGGACTGTACGGTCGCGTATCCTGGGTCAATGTGCAGTCAGTGTGTTGAAGATCAATGCGTACTGCCGGCGGCGTGGCCAAGTAAACATTATATAAACTTGAAATGATATGCTAATCTCAGATCAACTGTTCTGCGGAATTTGAAAATGGACTGGGGCCAAGCTGGGCGAAAATGGCCAAAACTATTTCGAAGACAGAATATTTAGACTTGACGAACTCGTCAAGGTCACTAGGTGTCCAAAAATTATCTTTACAACGTTGATACTAAATGAAATATTTACTATCACACATTACCAATCAAGGTATTTAGACACAGACAACCCAAAGGTTTAAGAAACAAAAATTAAAGTAACGAGTTCTAAACCTTTGTTGGGCCTGTGTGTCAGATTCTGTTTGAATAAACCACTCAACAGACTATGCCTTCTCCAGTGGATACATTATGAATAAGGGGAGGAATGAAGGCCTGAAAAAAAAAATTATGATGAGAAACTTGTCAAAACTGGGTATTCAGGAAAACTTAATGAGGTTCTCTGTAAAATGGGACAACCCCAGTATTTCTACACCTCATGGTTGACTTTTTATATTGGATAAAAGTTGTAAAGATATTTACGGACACCCTGTATATATAAAAACAAAGGATCCCGTTACACGCCCATTGAGGCATATTGGGAATATGGTGTTAGGCCCATATTTTTCTTGACCGTCGGCACATTAGGGGTGATGTGGTCAGCATCACGCCGGCCGCCTTAACCTTCCCAGAGTTGCTGTATATATATATATATATATATATATATATATATATATATATATATATATATATATATATATATATATAATTATAATTATCTTTCAGTCCCTTTTGGAGCATGGAGCCACTGTAGCTTGTCATCTTGCAGGTAGCCTGCATCAAGCAATAGGACAACTGCTCGCGGGCATATCGTCAGAGACAAATAATACGATGATATCCATGTAGCTGGCTACTTCATTGTGTAAAATAAGTGGCTATAGAAACTACCGCTGCAAGAGCAAGTGCTTTAAAGGCTTCCTCAAACGGTCAGTTGGCAGTGGTGACCCCAAGATCAATATGGAGCAAAAAAGCAGATGATGATAATAATGATAATGTGGCTGGCAACATCAACATGTAACAAAAATAGCCACAGAGACCACCACTGCACGCGGACGTGAATGCTGTGGGGACGGGCTTCCTGCAAGGGGGACCAGCTGTAATAGGGACCCCCATGCACCACAGGGAACCAAAAGGAAAAGGGTGATGAAACATTATGAATCTTGTTCACGGATGTCACAAGTATTACCAACTCCCGGACAAAACAAAATTTCCAAATTACTTGGATTTGATCGTAGTAGTTCAAACTTTAATTTCTCGAAGACCATGCTCTACTGAAACTAGTATTTCTAGGAACCCTGATTCAGAAACACTGATCTATCCCTTAATAAAGATGTGTCTTATCGGTAGCGTTCTGTCCTATCTTTTCCCAAGAAAAATTTGCAATCTTTTCGTTGCGCGTTTTTTCGGAAAATTACGGCATGGAAACTAAATTGCGCGCCTTTTGAAATAATGCGCGTAATATTCCCATTCTTAATAATGGCAGATGTTTGAAACATAGTTATGCCTTTTTAAAAATATAAATTTGGACACAATTTCTAGAATATCCCCCATTTGTATATCGGGTGAGTTTCAATAAGTATCTTATATTTCTATTTATCACTGTATGATGAATGGAGTTGTTACATTTGCAGTAAATTGGCCGATTTGGTCGCTCAAGTCGATACACACGTAAATAATTATTCGAAAACGGTGTAATAGAAGGTTTTTCTTTTAATTTTTCTTGTGTGTTCTTTTTTCAATACATACCAAGTCATGATTTTAAAAGATATCCGTACATTTACAAAGCTGTTAATTAATTAGTCGAATTTCAGTCCATTGGCTTTTTTCACTTCTGCTAAAGTAATTTTACACGCGTAGCTCAGTAGCTTTAGAACAAATGCATCCAGATAAAATGACTGCAGGAGAATTCGTGCGCTCATCTGGACATGCAGCAAAAGAACACTACATAGTTATTTCCCCTTCTTGTTTTGGCGGGTGAAGAAGAAATGACAGCAACTTGACAGATTGTTGATATTTTGTGTAAACTCTTTTTTTTTTTTTTAGTGAGTGGCAACAGACGTATAAATTTTATGAAAAACACATTATGGTAAAAGTTCAACAACGAAGGGAAAGAGAAATATTGCCATGAAACATTAACCAACGAGGGAATTGCCACAGATGGTAACACCAAACGAGCTGCGCTGTTCGGTTATTTCGACAACACTTTTACAATCGATGGAACACTAGAGAGCTGACACCTAGAATTGTGAATGTCATTAGACATATACACTAGAGAAAACTGAGTCATCCAATTATCGTTGTGACAGTGGGGGAAAAAAGGTGAATAAGTTATTAACAGTAGTCTATAACGTCGAGAATAGCTTAATTTCGCTTTTATAGACCAGAAAATATTTAACCCAGTAAATATGGACGTACTATGGAAAGTGGTGCATACTATAGAAGAAAAAAATAACAGGAGTGTACAAGAGTATGAATTGTTGGGTATAGTAGATTACAGTTTAGAAAGAGATGTCTATAAGCTTGGCAATCTTATTGAGAAATACCTCTGAGAATAAGTTTAGGAAAAAGTAGGTGGAAAAGTGCATTTTCTGACAGTAAAGTTACCGAAGGTTAAAGCGAAGGGAACTGCTACTAGCCTAGCAGAGCATTGGAATAGTTAGCTCAAAATTCAGATATCCGCCACCACCCTCAGAAAATAAGACAATAGATATAGATGCATACATTAAAAGCTCGATAGTTCAAATGGACAGGCAGACGCTGGAAATGAGCTGGTGTAGTCCTCAGAAAGGGATCCTGACACCATCAGCAGAACTGCTATGCTATGGACCCCAGAAGGATGGTGAAAGAGAGGTAGACCAAAGACAACCTGGCGGAGAACAGTGGAGGCTGAGATGGAAAGCATGAACCAGAGTTGGGACACAGCACGAAGAATGGCCACCGACCGAGCAAAATGGGGACAGTTTGTTACTGCCCTACAAGACGCCACTAGGCGTGATAGCCACTGACTGCTTTGGTGGTCAGGGGCTAAGGATTCAAGAAGAAAAGAAGTTCAAATGGTCCCTACCTGACTTGTAGGGTCAGAACAAAGCAAACAATTAAGAGACATGACGTGATAACACCAATTCTCATTTTCTTTCCCTCCTGTCTCTTGTTTGTCTGTCCCTGACGAAGGCCTTGTGGCCGTAACGTAGGTTTTTCTTGTCCTTTCTCCTTGTAAGACGTAATACTATTTGTGTGTGTGTGTTTTTTTATTTTTATTTTTTTTCCATTCAAGTGTAGAGCAGTAACTTATATTTTATATTTATAAAGATAAATTATAGATAATTACTTAAGAATAGGTAGGTTGTCTGGCAAAAACTCAAAGAACCAGCCGCATGGTGGGCTCCATGCTCTATGAGGAGTGCATGGGGAATGATAATGATTATAGGTATACATATTTAGTATTTGATAACCCAGAAATATTAACAGAATGTCAAATGTTAAGCCACAGAAATATAATAATTAATAATATCTACTTATAACAATTAGAAGAGCTCAGATACCTGGTCAGTGTATTTACCACAGACGGACGATCAGACACGAAGCTCAAAATGAGAATCTGACGAGATAATAAAGTAGTCTATCGGGTCATCCCATCTTACCCTTGAAGCATTTGTTCTCCAGGTGATTACAGAAATGTATAGAAGCACTTTGAGTGAATTTATTGCAGGCCTTCAGAAAGCTGAACTGTAATGATACTTCAGAGTAGGTAAAGGTAGCCTCATAGCAGATACTGTCGTAAGGGAATGAAGCGTTAGAGACTTCACTATACTAGGTTCAGCATCGAGAAGTCAGGTGACCAGTTCCCTTTCTCGTTGCCATTCCTGCCCTAACTCAAGAGTACAGTCAGGTACCCATTTACAGCTGGGTAGACTGGAGCGTGACGTGTATCGAGCCCAGCACCTTTGCCGCCAAAGACCAGCGCTCTGGTTACTATGCCAATGTGACGTTCACTTGAAAGAAGCAAGTTAAAAATATAATTTTTTTTACTAGCATTGTGCTGTCACTGAACCAAAGAAATGCGATATTTACCGAAAGCGGCGGATAATACATGAACAATTTTACATGCTGCATAATATGAAAGGATTAAAGATTTTCTAGTACTAATGCCACAGGTTACCAACAATTTATCAACCGACTAATATCCAATAGCTTCCCAAGGAGCATAGGCATTCAACACAACAAATGCCAAGTCCTCCTGTCGCCTGCCATCATCTCAAGTTCTTTCCACGCCTTTCTCGTCATTGTCATTTCCATCTCTAGCGCTCTTCTTCGTGTGTTCTTTACGCTACCTATGCCCCTCTTATCCTTGTAATGCTATCAGCAGGTTCCCTCAATGTGTGTCCTATAAATAGCCAACGTCTTCTTCTCATCTCTTGCTCTACTGGCACTTGTCTGGTTCTTGTCATGATTTCAACATTGGTGACCGTATTCAACAATTTAGGACCACGGAGAAAGACAGAGAGCCAGCATGAAATAAGTGGAACCAACCAACCAATAGCGTGGCAGTGTAAGTGTCAAAATAAAAAAATAATGTAAATAGAGAATGGACGCGGGAGATGATGAATCGAATACTTATTGTACTGAAGAATACCGCCCAGTTCCGTTTAGCAATACCCATAGGAAATTCTATACAGCTCATTACAACAGAAGGTAGTCGAATCACTAGAATTAGTCACCCTGTCAGTCAAGTCCTTCGTCCCTTTTACATCCTTGACAAGTTGAGTGATGGATGGAGTGGGGGGGGAGGGGGGGGGGGGGAGAGGGGGGGGGGGGAGAGAGAGAACTAGTGTCATGATTCCCAGATGTCACCTTTTGTTGGTTTGTATCTGCCTTCGCTGGGAATTGAATCGATTCCACCCTGGGTGCTATTTTCAAATTAGCCATTTCCTCCTCATTGCATCAATTCTGCCATCTTTAGGTTGTCTTCAGATGTTATTCTCCGGTATTTTCATGACAGTTTTCCTAATGAGTTTTGCCAGTACCGGTACAGTTATTATCCTCGTGTCTTATTTTTGCGATCTCTACAGGGAAAATTATCTTTAAAGTTCGCAACACACACATATGATCTCAGGAGGGGTTGTCCATCTCAGAACGCGAAAAGGCATGCTCGTGAAAACTAAACTACGCGTGGTCGCAGGTTCAAACCACCCAAAGCTCCAACGACTCAAGAGGCTGCAGCCTAACTTTGAATTGAAGAAGCGGGAAGCAGAAATCTGACATAAAAAACGTCATGCTTCATTCCGTAAAATGGATCGACAACACAAAAACACAAGCGCTAGAAGTTTGATTAACATTTCTCGATAATTCAATACATTTTAATCAATCAAACAGTCATCGGCGCAGTTCTACGTGGTACTGCACCTTCTACGAAACCTTGAAATGAAATAGCTTAATTTTAACGCGCTGACAGATTGAAAGCAAAGGCAAGGCTGTAATTAAAATAAATATCACGTGGGCCGTTAATAGCACTTAACTAGTAACAGTAAACAACATTTAAAAACATCACTATGCAAAAATCGTTCCTTCAACAACGTTGTCTCTGTTAATGCCATCGAGCAGTAACAGTGCTCTTTATAATCAGAAGTGAGCAAATACCTCAATTTATCAAATGCCGTGCGATTTATCGCTAACACGCTGTTTGTTTAGCCTCGGGCTCGCTGTGGCAACGCAAAGAATAATGGGTGCTGATGAAGGTTTATGGTAATGCGTGGCGTATTTCTTCTTATCAGTTGAAAACATCCATTCATTACCCCTTCAGCTCCCCAATGAGCATATCCTTCAGCAAATTCGTGCGCTACCTGTTCAAGATCTTTCCGTGTATTTTTATCCATTTCAGTTCTGTCTCCAGGTCTCGTCTCTATGTGTTTTTCGGTCGCTATCTAT
>JAMPIV010011740.1:0-140000 GCA_024509875.1 Oreohelix idahoensis | reverse complement strand
GGAGGTCTCACCTTAGCTAAGGATGCATGATCCTCCATGCCTTGCTGTATATTAAAAGACTGTATCACTCTTTCCAAATCATGAAGGGGTATCACGGTGTGAAATGGTCTAGGCTTCAACTGAGCTCTCGGAGGACCTAATGATAATAAAAACCACAAGAAGATGTTGATGATATCTATCTCCTTTTGCTTCCAGGCATTCCTCTCTCTGAACTGTTCCCTTCCGTGTGATGAAGTCTGAATCCTATCTCGGCCTCATTCAAAACATGACACCGTACAGAAATTCCAAGAAGCCAAACAACCAATCAAAACGGCAGCTCGGGTCACACAATGCTAATAATTTGTAAGGTCTTTTAGTAGGAAGACGAGAAAGTGTAGATGTTGCCGAATTTTCGAAAGGCACTGTGCAGTTAATAACGGTATACGTTGGTAATGAAGGACTCAGTTCGATAATAGGGATCATTAGCTATTGGCAGATATCTAGATTTTCACTGGATGTGGTGTAGAACCGGAGAAAATGTGTATTTAAGGCATCGATGCATGAACCATGTTGTGCTTTGCCATGTTTAGGCTACTCCAGTGAAAAGTCGGATTAATCTAGACATAAGAGAGATGCTGCAATAGATGTAGCTTAGCCCTAAGAATAATATAAGCTTTGGATGGAGGAAATCCGTTCAGAGATAAATAAACTAGAACGATTTCAATTGTTTCATATTAGCACAGAACGCCTAAGATTTTCACTTTTCTAAATCTGCAAAATACTACGGTTTAGATGCTTTCTCGTACGTGAAACCTTGACCTATATAAGGCGGGATGTACAAATCGTTATACACTTGCCACAAAATTCAAACTTCAGACACGAGTGAAATCGTCTACTTCCAGACTCCATTGCCATCTGCAGGGTAACACCGTCTGTAGAGCCATTAAAAGCCGGTCTGCATGTATTTGAGGGTAAGAAAGAATGTATTTATATATGTATACATAATTATATTATTAATATGTGCCTTATAGAAGTGGATAAGTGTATGTGAAATCACTGTGTAATTCTTGGAGGGAATTCAAACCTGTGTTAGCTCAATTTAGTAGTGAAATGAAAGCAGATGGACGTGTAGATTGTGATGTTAGTTTTAGTAAAGTATTTTGAAGATGTTTAGCTTGCTGGAATGGACCACCTTATTGGAAAGATAGAAAGAATGAAAGAAATTATTTTACTGTACAAATAGAGTTATAACATAACTCTTTCCACAAGGCCATCTGATTGTAAGGAAGCAAATCATGGACACACTGTAACCAGAGAGTTACTGGAATAGTGTGCTATTAATTAAATGAATTATGTTAATTTTGACTTGTTATGATTCTCATGAGTAACCACATCTTGTCTGATCTGTCTCAGCTTACCTCGTGACTGGATAGAGAGTCAGTGAGCGATACTACGCAGGTTATATATATTAAATTTCTGGTTTTATCCTGCCTGGAAGAGTTAATAAATTCTACGTGTCTAAGTCAGCTGGAGGAAGCTCTTGTTCTGAGCCCTTGTGAAATGTCAGAGGGTCTTCAACAGTGCCACCTATAAGATTGGAAGAACCGCAGTTGTTGGATTCTTTCCAGTTCCATTGCTGGGCCAGGCCTAGAAGAACATTTCGAAGATAAGTAGCCTTGTTTGGGGCAACTTGACTTTACATAAGACCATACCACACAAAAGAAATTAAAGACTTAGGATTATAAAAATCTAAAGACTATGGAACATGTAACCTATGAGTTTATTCTCTGCAAGTGAACATTGAAATGATGAAAAATAAGATTGTGATGTAAGAACATAATAACAGTCTTTATACTTTGTGAAATACTAATATACGAGTATTAACATTTTTCAGTACAGAAGAAAGACAGTTTTCATCAAAGATCAAGAAAATAGATGAAGATGAACTTTAATTAACTTTAAATGTAATATAAATTCTTGACAGTGAACCATATATATATATCCTGAAGCACATTAAAAACGCACCACCTGTATAATCCAGGAACAGAGTGTGAAATGTAAATGTAAGTGTTTACAAATTTACATACAAGCTGTATTTGGAATCTTTATTCATTTTCCTATGAATCCATGCTGGTCATTAATTTGTACATTTGGTTGTTATGAAATTCATTGCATTCTGTGCAGGCAAGGGAGAAAACCAAAAATGCAACCAATAAAAAAATTCATTCACACTATCCTCAGTATCTGGTATGTCCACCGTGTGCTTGCAAACAAGCTTGGCAGCGGCTCCGCATGGAACGCACAAGTCTCTGAAGGAAATTCCGGGGAATCAAGTCCCATTCACGTGTAAGAGCAGCTTCGAGCTGTTGCAGATTAGCTGGAGAACCTTGCCTGTAGACTCTGCGTCCAAGCTCGTCCCACAGATGTTCTATAGGGGACATGTCTGGTGATAGGGCAGGCCAATCAATCGTTACAATGTTCTGCTGCTGTAGATATTGCTGCGTAATGCATGCGGTGTGCGCACGTGCGTTATCCTGCTGGAGAAGCTGCAAGTCTGGATAATTTGTGAACGCAGGAGCAACCAATGCATCCAGAACCTCATCTCGATATGTCACAGCATTAACATTTCCACGGAAGACGTGACGAGGCAAGCGATGGTGAAAACTGAATCCTCCCCAAATGTGAATACTGCCACCTCCAAATCGGTTGTGCTGACGAACACAGCAATCTGCAAAGCGCTCTCCACACCGTCGCCAAATCCGCATACGTCCATCAGCAAAGGATATGTTGAATCTGCTCTCGTCTGTGAATAGGACAGCATTCCACTGCAGTCTAGTCCATCTGACATGTTGCTCTGCCCATTGCAGGCGCTGCTGACGATGTCTGTGAGTCAAGTTTGGCCCAACATAAGGTCGTCTTGTAGTAAGGCCTGTATCTCTGAGTCGTCGTATGACTGTCATTCGAGAGACTTGCCCACGTCTACCCACTATTGCTCTTGCTGTTTGACTTGCCGGGAGAGAACGATTCCTTAGGTGACTCAGCACAATATGACGATCTTGCGCAGGGGTAGTAACTCGTGGTTGGCCACTCCGAAGTCTATCCCGGGCACTGCCAGTGGTTCCGTAACGTTCATTGAGACGTACAATAGTGCTGTGGTGGCAATTCATCCTTCTGGCAATGGCCCGCGAGCTCATTCCGATCTCCAACATACCAATGGCTCGTTGGCGGTCGTTTTCAGATAGTTGTGGCATTTCAAGCACATGTACTGGGTGTTTTGTCTCATCGGCCTTTTTATACAGTCATAGCTGTTGGGAATCGTGTTGCACGTGTAACTTTCATTGTTTTCATGTAGTCTGTACACAAACCCGTGGGTTGAATCATGCACTTTCCATTCCAGCAGCCATTCGCTCTCTACCTCATGACAAACACGGGGAAAGTCCATTCCCACACTTTTTTTTCCAGCTTCTCGGCATCAGTATATATATATAATAGTGGTGCGTTTTTAATGTGCTTCAGTATATATATATATATATATATATATATATATATATATATATATATATATATATATATATATATATATATATATATATATATATATATATATATATATATATAATATATTGAATCAATTATTTTATTTGAAAATTATCCAACAGAACAAAGAAAGATCCTGTACATAAATAAATTATAAATTGTACCAACAGTTTTTATTGAATTATTTAAGTTTGGTTCATCATTCTTGTTGGTTAGTTAATTACCCCTAGCAGAGCCATTGTCTAAGGTTAGTCTGGGGAGGGGCGCCATAGGAACCTAAGATAGTACATTACCATCTCATCTAGGAACCAATACAGCTTAACTATACCTTTGATGTCGATACACCATTACTCTTTTCAGAGAATGGGGTATTTCTTGTAAGACCAGTCTCTTATCTGGCACTATCCTGGTATCATCTGATACATCTATTTGTCCGGATATTATCATCATCATTATATCTTTCCTCTCGTTACATTCCGTGTCTCTAATGTAGTCAGTATTCAAATGTGCCTTTCATAACACACAACTGGTAAAATGATACTCTAAATCACGTTCAACTTTCATGCCAGTGGGATATTAAAATGCCTGATTACCTGCGCCAGTCGATTGATGACATAACAACATTACCCTTTCGCGTTCGTGATTCTATTTCTATGGGAGGTTTTTAATGCTCTAGAGCAGGTCAATTTAACTTTTCTTATGCCGTGGACCCATTTGTTGTTGTTCTTCTTCTTGCGATCGTATCTTTGATGTTTACACCGTCAGACGAGTTCTCATGATGAATTCGACTGTTGTTTGAAGTTCCTCTTTAGCTCCTTATAGTTTTGAGTTTAGTGTTGAGTCATTGGGCCAGTATATCTTTCTTAACTGGTCATACAGAAGACAATCCTGTAGAACATGCTCAGCAGTTTGTTCGTTTAATCCACATGTGCACAGTGGTGAAGCAGACAATCGTAGCTTGTGCATGTGTTTATTCAGTTTGTTATGTCCTGTCCTGAGGCGAAAAATGGTTATCTGTCCCTGCCGGTCAAGAGTGTGGTAGTCGTCGTTGGGTTGATTCTGTTCTCTTCTAATAGTCTGGATAGCTCTCTTTTTCTCAAAGTATGTGACTTCATTATCTTCTTGTTCACATTCTCCTCCCTTTTTTGCAAGTTTATCTGCCTTTTCATTTCCGGGTACACCACAATGAGATGGTACCAACTGAAGTATGGTTCTCTTTTTGGCAGCTACCTTGTTTAGTTCATTTCTCAGATGCGGGAGTTTACCACCCTTGAGAGCTTGCAGGACAGACAGTGCATCTGTGAGGATGACTATCTGGTGGCAGTCAGAGTTGGTGTTATAAATCATATTTGCAGCTTGCTCTAGAGCTTGAACCTCAGCTGTATAGTTGGAACAGAATTTACCAGTACCATTTGTTCTATTTCTATGGGAAGTTTTTAATGATCTAAGGTAGGGGCTCTTAACCTTTCTTTTCCCAAGGCCCCTTTGATTGTCCGGGGAAGGCTACGAATGCCTTCTTACCAAAAAAATGTATTACAAAAAAGGTAAAGGTAGTCTCATAGCAGATACTGCCGTAGGGGAGTGAAGTGTTAGAGACTTCACTATACTAGGTCCAGCATCGAGAGGTGGCGTGATCAGTTCCCTTCCTCGCTGCCTTTTCCTTCCCTAACTCAAGAGCAAAGTCATGTACCCATTTATCGCTGGGTAGATTGGAGAGTGATGATACCGTTGAAAAAAAAAATCGTTAAGCTTACATAATCATCTTGAATTATAAAAAAAAAATTGTAAACATAATTTATTTCTTTAAATGAAAAAAAAAATCTATAATAATTTTAAGAGTAAAAATGTTGGTGAAAATAAAATTCACATTTTTAAGTTATGTAAACATATCCCTTAGAATCCATTCATGGATCCCTATTCGGCCGTGGACCACAGATTAAGAACTCTGCTCAATGGGGAAAGATTAATCCCAAGTACCTACTTGTAAGGCTCAGAAAATTGGCTCTTTCTGTCGCAGGTAGGTTGTAGGTTTCACCTAGGCTCCAAAATGAATGGCATATTTCTTCCGGAAAGATATATTTTAAAAGAAGCAGTGAACATATATACTTTTATGAGAACTTATCTCGTAACATAAAATCGTTGTAACTTGCTTAAGAATGTATTCAAAAGATGAACCATACATCATAAATGCAACAAATAAATTTGTTTTAAATTACGTACAGTGCAGACATGCAGACCCTGGCTATTAAGAAATGAGCTTGGCGGATGAATCTTCGGATTTTTCCATTACCTGAGTTCCATGCACCGAAGTGCATCTTGATTGAATGTATCGCACAGTGGTAGTTTTGTGACGCTTGATTGTGTACCGTGATTACTTGGAGATTGTTTTGAGGCAATTGACCGAAGTGGACATGTCGAGTCTATGAGTGTATGTAGACATGTCTGTATTGAATAATTTGCTGATAAATTGTTTTCATAACGGAGAGAACTTTTTGTTTGAAGAGTCTACTGATTAGTCGAAGTTGTTTTCGGCGCTTTATGAAGCGTGTCCACATTCAGTTTGTTCGGCAGTATTGATTTTAGACACAGAATGCAGTCGATGATGAATGCTGGAATATTGTGTATTAAATGACGACGTACTGTTAGAATGGAATTACTGGGAAATTTCACTGTTCAGAATGAACTTATTTAAGTTACTGTCAATGTTTGATTACCTATGAATATGATGACAGTCAATATAAGGATTGGATTGGCAGTGTCATCTAGGCTTTTTACTTTGTTTAATTTGCGTTACAAATCCTGTTGTGTTATCGTTAATCGTTACCAGCCAGTGTTTTAAAGAAACTGAACTCAGCAGTCTGTCACACTGACTATAACTAAATGGGCGGAGTAGCGGCTGCTGCTGTGATAATTACACTTTATAATTTTCTAAAGTGTCCCGTCCATTCGTAACAAATACCCGCCACCTTGCAATCTTTTCATGGCATTTTTTGGAAAATGACGGAAAAATCGCTCATTACAATGCGGAAACTAAATTTCCTCCCATGTCTTCAGGGTGCCGGTGTTTTTAGAAATAATCGTGCCTTTGAGTTTTTTGTTTTTGTATTTTGACAAAATTTTTGGATTTTTCCCCCCATTATATGAAGCATTTGGGGTAAGTATGAACAAGCATCTCCATCTTATATTTATATTTAACCAGGAAAACATCAATGTTAATTATAGATGAAGCTCCTGTGCTTTCGTACCACTCTTATCACTGATTTACTTCTGAAGGAAAATGGAAATGAATGAAATGACCACAAGAGAGTTAATACCGTCACCAGGGCATGCAGCAGAAAGAGCACAACATAATTATTTCCCGCCATGTGTTGGCGGGCTACTTGCTCGCAATGTACTACTATATCGTGGTGCATCATTCCGCTCTTGGGATGGGAAGAGTTAGGAGTAGAACAGGCCGAAATACAGTATCCAATCATAATCAAAATTAAGTATGTTTTTTTTAAAAAACAAACAAGAAAGTAATAAAAAGAAAAAATTGCAACAAGGAAGAGAGATAGAGAGAGAGAGAGAAAGAGAGAGAGAAAGAGAGAGAGAAAAAGAGAGAGAGAGAGCGAGAAACGGTAGTCCCGTAGCAGATATTTCATTAGGGGAATGACATATTAGAAACTTCACTATACTAGGTCCAGCTTCGAAAGGTGGGGTGATGACTATTTCACTTCTTTGCTGCCTTTGCCTTCCGCTAACTCAAAAGAGAGTTAGGTACCCTTTTAAAGCTTGATAGACTGCGGCGTGCCGCCACAAATGTTTCGAACCTGGCACTTGTGCCGCGAGGAGCCAATCGGACGATCCATTATGTTTAACATATCTTAAACTGAATTGGGGCTAATCTACACCTGGGTTCGAATCAACTTTTATTGAAAAGTATCGAACGATATTTACCTCATCAGCAAAGCAGTTATGAAGTGTGCCGTGAGAACTATGAGCTTGCCGTATCTATGTGTTAAATGCGGAGCCGGATTTAGACATGGCGATGCCCTACGGTCTAGGAAGCTGTGGAGGTTTGGTAATTGGTAACAGACAATACGTGTGTGTAACAACTGAACTTTGCATACGTAAGGTTACAAAAAAATTCATTTATGATGTACGGCGGTACTGCCAATGTAGGTGGAAATTAACATTATAGACTTACTCCTCCTATAACTTTTTCAATAAGATTTTGTGCCGATAAGCACCCCCTCCCCCCGCCTCACTACACCATGTTAGAGAGGCTCCTTCATACTGTGAGACCTTAAGCTGCAGCTATTTTAAGGATCCCGTTACGCGCCCATTGTGGCATATTTGGAATATGGTGTGGGGGCAGAGCCGGATTAACGTAGTAGCAAAGGTAGCATATGCTACGGGCCCCGCGCTTTTAGGGGCCCCGCGCCAATAAATATGTACATAATTTTTTGGTCATCTTCTAATATGAGCGTTAAACCAATGATCTTGTGATTTATGCCATCTTTAGCGCCTTTTCATTTGGTGTCACGAAATTGTGAGAGAAAGAGCATAAGAGGGTGACTCTTCATTATTTTTATCTTAACTGTTTGCGGACGGAAGCCATTTAAGTGGCGTTGAAAATTTGGTCACGTTTGGACGGAAGCCACTTTTTTGGCTCTAGGCGACTGCCCCTCTAATTTTGTTTCGTTCTTTGTGAAATGAATTTGCCTTAACAATAAAAACTAGAATTTAGGAAACGGAAACTTCCTGTTTTAATTGAGGTATACGGCGTGCTCGCACTCTCTTTCAATCTTGATTAAAATTTCTTGATTTGTAAGGTTATAAAACTCAAAAAATGAGCAGTAGACACAGAGATATTGGACGTAACTATGCTTCTGGAAGTGAAAAACGTAAAGCGAAGGAAGAAAAAGAAAGAAGAGATCAAGTTGTGATATCAAAAACACGTAAGCTGACAGAATATTTTGATGTTCATGGTGGTGGTACTCTTACCGCTGAAACTGGAAGTACAGGAACAACTAGTACTAGTGCAGACTGTGCTGCAGAAAACATACATCAAAACCCAGTATACACTGAGTCTGAATGTGAAAGAATAAGTGATACGAAGAAGTACTCTAATGATATTGGTGACTGGCCGAACAATATAGATGACTGTGAGCGTGAATATTGGATACCCAAGGGAAGTGAAAAATATCAACATGTTGATAGTGCCTTCTCTTCATCCGTGCGATTGTATGACACTGAAAAGAAAACTCGATACTGTCAGAAGTCTTATTTTACATATATTCATAAACTTACAAACAAGCAACATGCAAGAAAATGGTTATGCCATTCAGAAAGTAAAGGGCGCCTATTCTGTTTCCCATGCAAGCTTATGAGTTCAGAAGGTTCATCAAAGTTTACTGTGGAAGGGTTTAATGACTGGAAAAATGCAAGCAATCTATTGCGTCGACATGAAGAAAGCTCCTCACATAGACAAGCTTTAATTTCACTGTTGATGCGTAAAAACAAAGGTGAACGTATCGATTCCCAACTTGTGAAACAAATGGACATTCAAGAAAAGTATTGGCACAAACTTCTAGAGCGAATAATTGAAGTTGTGAAGTTTTTAGCAGAACGAGGCCTTTCATTTCGTGGCAGTGAAGAAATTGTTGGGTACCCTTATAACGGAAATTATTTAGGGTTGTTAGAATTACTGGCCAAGTTTGACCCTTTTCTGGCAGAGCATATAAGTACTCTTGCAAACAAAGGATTTGGACATACATCATATCTATCTAAAACAACGTGTGAGGAATTCATCAATCTGATTGGATCCAGCATACTGTTTCACATTCTCTGTGAAGTGAAGAAATACAAGTATTATTCCGTTTCATTGGATTCTACTCCAGATATATCTAATATGGACCAGCTGACTTTGACTCTGCGCTATGTTTTGCCATCTGGACCAGTTGAAAGATTTGTGACATTTTTGGATATGGAAGGTCATAGTGCTGAACAGCTTACTAAAAGTCTACTTAATTTTTTAAAGGCAAATGACATTGATATTAAAGACTGCCGTGGTCACAGTTATGACAACGTCAGCAACATGAGTGGCAAGTTTATAGGATTACAAGCACGATTAAAGAGATGAATAAGTTTGCGCATTACATTCCGTGTTCTTCACATTCACTAAATTTGGTTGGAAAATGTGCTGCTGAAGGTTGTCAAGAAGCAGTCATTTTCTTTGGATTTGTTGAAAGGCTGTACACCTTCTTTTCTGCTTCTACCTACCGGTGGGGTCTCCTTTCTACTGCATTATGTGCTGGTGGTACTCATAATAAGTCCCATTTGCCCGTTGTGAAAAGACTGTCAGATACCAGGTGGTCCGCTCGGGCAGATGCAACAAAAGCACTTTTACACAGCTTTTCTGCAATAAAACAAGTCTTGGATGATATTTCAGATAACAATGATCAGAAGACAGAGTGTCGTCAACAGGCTCGTGGTCTACTTTCAACCGTGATGAAGTTAGAAACAGGAATAATGATCATACTATGGGATCAAGTATTAAGCGTTTTCAAATGACCAGTGCTTCTTTGCAATCTTCTGACCAAGATTTGAATACAGCTTGTGCACTCTATGAATCTCTGCGGGGGTATATTCAAGCTATGCGGTCTACTTTTGCAGACATAGAGCAAAAGGCCAAGGATCTAACTGAGTGTGAACATTATGAAGAACAAACTCGAAGAAAACACAAACGAAATCGAGAGTATGATGATTTCAGTGGTTCCAGCACACTTGATCCACTTGTTGAATCTCAAACGCCTTCTCAGCAGTTTAAAAGCCGAACATTTCTTGTCCTTATTGATAGCTTGCTCTCTGCCTTGTCAAAACGCCAGAAAGCTTATCAAAAGTTGAATGATGTATTTGGATTCTTTCGTCAGTTACAGTCGTTTACACCTGAAGAGGTGGTAACGAGATCATCGAATTACTATGGAAATTAAAAATGTATGTGTTCAAATATATTTGTGTGGTTTTATTGTTTTTTTTTAAATATAGGGCCCCTTTCTTAACATATGCTACAGGCCCCGTACTAGCTTAATCCGGCCCTGTGTGTAGGTCATATTTTCTTGACCATCGGCACACTTCGGGTGATGTGGTCAGCATCACTCCTGCCGCTTCAACCTTCCCAGAGTTGCTCTGGTACCCAATTCATGAGGCTGGGTCGACTCCGTGGCCGCGGTCTAAAAAAATCCCACCTCAACTGGGGATCGAACCATGGCCCACCGAACTAGAAAGCCAGTGTACTAACCAATGGGCTACGGCGGCATGTTTAGCTTAAGCCTCAATCCTGCCATGGTTAAATGATTTGTGTTATGATAAATCTCAGTGTTGGTTGCTTCTCTAAGTGACGTTTGAGCTAAACGTACACATCCGGATCTTCACAACAGATTAGAACACTTAACCTTTCGATCTGTGGGTGCAGATTAACTGTGCGCTATTAACGGGAGGAAGAAATATGGAATCTAACCTTCATTCATCCATTTCCTTATTCGCTCCGCACAGAGCAAGACTACTACCTCTGAACCCTTTACCTGAAGCTTGATTCAAAGCTCTTGTGCTTTTAAAGTAAATAAATAAGTACATAAATAAACATAGGCAAATAACAGACACTCGTTAGACAGAAAGAAAGAGGACATCAGACAACAGAAAAGAAAATTAAGTGATAGGCTCTCCGGGAATCGAACCAGAGACAATTCAGACGAAGCCATAGCCTTGCTGCGAAAGTAAATCGTGAAAGGACACACAGCCAATTTAGCACGGATGTGCTATAAATTTTATTCATTTACATTTACTACTCGCAGGCCTCAGGTTTTCTTTATTATTTATTTACATGCTCTAGCGATTGTTTCTGTATCTGTTCGTTTTACATGATGTGGTTACCAGTTAAATGCACAACTTCACATTAGTCGTTTCTTTCGACAGTGCCTGGGGGGACAATTGTCCTATTCTTTAATTTTCCCCTCAAGGAATCCAGAGAACAACACGGGGCGAATATCTAACCTTGCCAAAAAAAAGCATGAAAGCGTTAATGTTAATTAATTTTCCCTCATTTATTGGTACAACCCTACCCAACGGGAGAAGTACCCTATATGACCAAATACTGTGCATATTCGCCCCTGGATAGACAACATAAAAATAAACTCGAGAGGACCGTAGCTAGAGAAAGAACATTTTTAAAAAAGGAAGAAAAATCAGAAAGTGGAATGGAAATATCGTTGTTAGCCAATAAATAATTAAGAAATTAATTAATCAATCAACATTTAAAAAAAGGAGAAAAGGAGGGCATGGTGTCTGAAATTTGAAGAAGACGAAAAGAGAAATTTATAAATTCTTTTCTGTGTGTTTTTATTGTTGTTGATATTGTCGTTTCTTTGTTTCCGCCAATTTCATTGAACGTTTATTGTATTTATTGTTAACTGCCGCAGAAATCGTTCTTTTATTTCTGTAGATGTGCCTCATTATCAACATATATCTTCAACATTATTCATGTACGAATAACAAGTATTCGTGATGAAACAATTCCGCATAAAAATAATTAAAAGACACTTTTTGTGTGTCTACACGAACTCGTCTTGATACCAGGTTTTAGATTAACCTGCCTCAACCTTTTTATTCTGGAGGAACCATTTAATTCATTTTCAGGTCTCAGGGAATCCCTGCATAAAACGCATTAAACTTACATCTCATGGTACCTTAGCTTGATCAATTTGTAAATTATAAATTTGCTACCATAGCATTTATTCGTGTTTGTAACTAGTTATAATAAAACATCAGAAATTACTATTTACTACTATAGAAAGTAAACAGGGCAGTTACGACATTTAATAGTTAATCAAAACACGAGATACATTGAGTATAGGATGACATAAGATGTAACTGAAACTATGTCAAGCTTGGCATACTAACGCTAATTTCGGCGGGAGTTGCCATAGCAAACAATGCCGTAAATGAGAATAGCCTTACTCACCGTAAGATCGTTTGATAGAATTGTAGTGGGTTTGATGGTATTATATGATGGTGATAGTACTACGTGTGATGCATGAGGTCAGCTGTGAAGGCTCCTGAGATAATATGTAACTGTGAATTGTCAGAAGGCCCTTCTCGCTACCACTACGACCTCACACTTATCTTTTTTTTTTCTAATGAATGTGGCTACGTTAAATGTCTAGGGTAATGATATGTAATGTGGTGTGATAGTTTATAGACACACACACAGATATTTAAAAAGTCTAATAATATTAACAAATGTTATAATACACTGAACTAACTCAAGTGTGTAAAAATTTTGATAGAAATTTTCTTACATTTATTTCGTTCTGGACCAAGTTTTATTTTGACCAGAACTTATGAAAGATTTAGAAATTATGAAAGAAATGCATGGAATATTACATAATAAATGCAAGGGTGTACATATGTATGTTACTAGACTATTTAGTTTTATTAATGTTTATAGCAGTCATCTAATTGGGAGGATAGTTAATGGTTGTGCTGTTGGGGTGGCCTCATCACTCCCGATCTATAGTGACTACACATTGTCCAGTAATGGCAGGAATTTTATGGGATTGTTAGTAACTAAATGGAGTTGGTGAATTTCCAGCAGACCAGAGGCTCACTCAACTTTGAATAGGTAGCTCTGGTGCTGAGATCTGGTGGCCCCACCTCTCCGTGCTTGGGGGCAATATAAGACTTATGGTGGCCCCACCTCTCCGTGCTTGGGGGCAATAAGAAAATGCTCTGACACAACGTTACTGCACGGATCCACTCGTGTAAAATCACCAACTCATTCGACACCGCTTGGGTGCCAACTGAAACTCACAGCTCTGCAATCAAAGTATTATTTATGTGTCAAATTCCATTCTCTAACCATGACTGGACACACACTACACAACAACAACATATAGACGGGTCAGATCTCTCTGACCATACAGCACATTTTACCATGTTGGTTTCACATCGGATAAGTCCTCCCAGACTACAGATTCTGAAATAGGTTCATTAGTTTCCTGCCCTAAAATAGGATAGGTAATATGTTTCATTGTTCTCAACACTTGATCTGTCCTTCCTAACCCTTGCTGGAGTTTATGTATTTTATTTGTCTCTAGACCCTGAACTGGGGCGGGGGGTCTAGAGCGAACCCTTACTTGTTGTAAGGAACAGATTATGCTATTGCAGTATCAAATCACTCGAACCTTAAACAAATATTAAATGTACAAAGAAATAAGTTTAGTCTTACCAGAAATATGAATATGGTACACAGTTAATACTAGCAAAACTCAGCTGAGCTGCTGGCTATAGTATGGTGTCCCACTGAATATTATGTATTATTTCTGGGAAATCACCACTACAATTAATGACTGTGTTACTGGACAGACTTATGTCGAATGGCAAAAATGTGCGTCTCTATCCCGCTAATATAAAATGCGTTGGCCAATCAGATCAGAAGACTAAGCTTTTCAATTCAAAATTTGAAAATAAAGTCAAAATTACATCTTATTTTCTCAAATGTACGTCAGTCACATTTTATCTGTTCCCAAAAAAGTCAAAAGTACATCTCAATTTTTAAAATGTACGTCGGTCACAATTTATCTTTTTCCCACAATTTCACTTGTTTTTTTGGACTAACACATGTAAAACTGCACGAACCTGCTTCCTAAGTTATTTTTAGCCACCATTCTCCCCACACCCTCTCTCTTCCATACTAACTAGATTTGAACACTTGAGTCTCAAGGTCGTGATTTTTGTGCAAATAGTGACATGTTTGATTCAATGCAGTCTTTCGCTGATGTGAACAACACCGTCTTTTGTCATTATCTTTCTTATTATCTGTCCGTCTGTATAAATGAAAGCATATTATTTCACTGCTCAGAATGGGCCATCCGGCCAGCTAATTTTTATATTCCTAACATTAATATTAAGAAAAAGTTACTTTTTAAATTTTGTAATATTTCAAGCATCTGCGTTTAGCCGCTGAATTCAAATAAAAGGCTTGGTATCGCAAAAGGGTCCAATAAATGACTGTGGCGTATCATATCCAAGGTCCCTTCTGTCGATTTCCTTACTTTATGTCAACTTGGGGGGGGGGGAACGTGACTTTTCCTCCTTGCCCCACCAATTTGCGTCCATTAACCTCGCTAGTTCAAGTACGCGTTCAGTCAGATTCTTGTCTTTTGATCCTCGTTCCGTTTTGCCTTCAAGTCTAACAATTTCATTTCCATGGCGGGCGATCATGTATTCTAGCAGCTTACGCATTGGTTTTTATCCCTACGTTGTATCATTGGAGATATTTTGACGTTGTATCACTTGTTAATTTTACGACACATCTCCCCACCTGAAAACATGCCTACGGCAAGTTCTAAAACCAGTGATACACATAGGTAAAATTACTCCTCACGTCTGCCACTACTCTAATTTTGTTCACAGGGGTGCCGACTGAGGAAATCTGCACCGACATTCAATTTGCCTGGGATATATTGGATACTAAACTGATAAGGTTGAAGCAATAAAGACCACCTCAGCAATCTTGCGTTTTCATGCTTAGCCTGAGATAAGAATACGAGAGGCTGATGATCCGTCTCGACCACAAAAGTCCTACCATACAGATAGATTTGAAACTTCTTTATTGCCCAGATTAACGCTAAACATTCTTTTTCGCTTGTCGAGTATCCTTGTTCCGCCTTATTCAATTTGCGGCTTGCATAAGCGACTGGTTTCAGTTCCCCATCAGGTGAAGATGATCTTTGCAACAAAGCCGCCCGAGTCCTACATTACTTGCATCGGTTCTTAAGACAAAGTCCTGTGTCAAATCAGGCAGTTTGAGAATAGGCTTGCTAGTGAGTTTTTCCTTTAAATCTTGGAACGCTAATTCACTTTGCGCAGTCCAATTAATTTTATCTGGAAGTCCCTTGCGAGTCAGATCAGTCAGAGGAGCACAAATAGAGTTAAAATCTTTGATATATTTTTGATAAAATCCGCATAACGACACGAATGATCGCACGTCCTTTTTTGTTTGTGGTCTAGGTGCTCTCTGCAGTTTTTCCAAGTTCTTAGGATCAGGGGTCATATTACCCTGATATACAGTGTGTCCCAAGAATTCCAACTCGTTGCATCCAATACAACATTTTGTTGGCCTAGCAGTTAAGTTCGCCTCCCGAAGTCTATCAAACAACATCTCCAGAGCTTCAATGTGTTCTTCAAATGTCTCTGTGGCGACGAGAATATCATCCATGAAATTCGTGATACATGGGTTATTCAGGGGATCCAACAATTTGCGCATCATCCTTGAAAATACACTCGGAGCATTTTTCAGTCCGAATGGTAGCATGTTGAATTCATAATGTCCATCCGAAGTGCTAAAAGCCAAATAAGGTCTCACTTCAGGCTTCACTGGGATCTGGTAATAGCCTTTACTAAGATCCACCTTTGAAAAGTATTTTGCCTTGTTCAGTCTGGCAAATAACTGTTTTGTGTCTGGTAATGGATCCACTTGTCCTTCTGTGACAGCATTCAGTTTCCTGTAATCTATGCACAGTCTGTGTTCCCCAGACGGTTTTCTCAACAAAACGACACTAGAGCTAAAAGATGATTCACTGTGTGAAATAATCCCCTCCTTCAACAAATAATCTATTTCTTCCTTCAATGCCTTCTCCTTCGCGAACGGAATAGAATAGGCTCTCATACAGATTGGGTTTGAGTCTACCAGTTTCATGTCATACTGTAGCAAATTTGTATGGCCTGGTTTATCTGTTAATACATCTGTATGTTCCTCCAGAACCTGTTGAACTCTCTCCCTCTGGTTTTTAGTCAGGTGCTTACTGACTTTTACCTGTGCTGCTGTTTCACAAGGATGTAATGGGTATTCATGTGAGGTGAGTGGTTCCTTTTGCATTTGGGTTGCAATAGCTAAGGTCAATAAGGGGGTGCTTTCCTGGAGTGGTCTGTCCAGATACTTCTTTAACAGGTTTACATGATAAACTTTTTCCTTCCCCTTTTTGTCAATTTTATAGTTTGTTCTAGACACCTTCTCTAGAACCGTATATGGACCTTGCCAACCAATTTGTAATTTATTCTGGCTTCCGGGTAGTAGAAGCAGCACCTTCTCTCCGACTGCCAGTTCCCTGTCCTTTGCCTTCCTATTAAAATATGCTGCATGTTTCTTCCTGGCTTGTTTCAAATTATCATTTGCCAGTTTCCATCCAGCTTTCAAACGAGTGGTCAGTTCGTTCACGTATTGATAAGATGAGGTAACAGTCTCTTCCGCCTTCTCATCTGTCCAGGTCCTTAATAGGGCTTCTAATGGACCTTTTATTGGCCTCCCAAATAGCAGAGTTGCGGGAGCCATCCCGGTTGAACTATGTGGTACCTCCCGGTACGCAAACAATGCGGCGGGCAGGAATTGATCCCACAGATCCGGTTTTTCGTGTGCCAGCTTTCTCAGGATAGAAATGAGAGTCCCGTTGAACCTCTCTACCTGGCCGTTCCCTTGTGGATGGTACGGACTACAATGAAAGTGTCTGGCTTGAAATAGCTTAAAAACTTCTTCCGTTAGTTTCCCCTTGAACTGAGAACCATTATCCGTCAAGATTTGATGCGGGAATCCTAATCGGGTAAATATTGTAAGTAGTGCCTCTGCTACATGTTTTGAATCAATTGATGGCAGGGCTACCGCCTCTCCCCACATAGAACAAGTGTCCACCAGAGTAAGGATGTAACTGTTCCTCCTCTTGGTCCGAGTGAGAGGTCCTACAATATCCACTGCAACCCTCTCAAAAGGTGTTCCCACTATGGGCATTTCCCCTAGAGTTGCAGGAGCAGTCCAGTGCTTTGGAGCTACCCTTTGACATTCTGGGCAGGATTTGACATATCTTTTTATATCCTCCGTTATCCCTGGCCAGAAGTAATGACAAGCTATACGCTGTCCTGTGGCGCTGATCCCCATGTGACCACTGAAGGGAATCGCATGCCCGAGTTCCATCACTTTATCTCTATATGAAGTGGGAAGAACCAGCTGGTTGTGACCATTTGTTCCAGTTCCGGCCTTCCTGTATAAGAGTTTGTTCTTCATGAAATATTCCCCCTTGCTCGGAGGTGTGTGGCATTTGGGCAATTTTTTAAAACATGGCTTGAGTGTCCTATCCTCAGCCTGCGCCTTCCTCATCTCCTCTGGATGAGCATTTATAGGTTCACCTTCTTCCTCCTTCTTCTGTGACCTGGTCTGCACTGTCGCCATGATCACAGGTTTCTCGGGATTCCCCAAGAAGACGTATCTACACCCCAATATCAGAGGGTAGATTGGTTCATCTATCACTGCTGCTCTGATTTCTCCTTCCACATAGCGAGTTTTCACCGTTATCCTTGCGATGGGAAGTGTCATGAGTGGTATGTCCTTAGTTGCCCCTTGTATTTCCACTGTTTCTGTGGTATACTGACTTGGGTCCACTAGGCTAGACTTCACAACTGAATCATAATCCAAACCTGTATCATAAAGGCACCTTATGGTGACCCCATTACAAATAACATCCTCACAAACTGGGGGGTGATAAGGTTCCTGTTGTCCATTAGGATTAACCTTTAATCTTTGCGTCCCCGACTTCATTGCAGCAATGTTTGAAGGTTTCCTTCTACAAAATTCGGTGTTATGGTTATCCTTCTTGCACCATTTACACCATCTTTTTCCTTGGTTCAACGGTTTTCTTTCATTGAATTTTTGGTCATTGAACTGTGAGTTTCTGTCTCGGTAGTCATTTCTTGGCCGTTCAAAGTTTGTCCTACCTTTATTTCCCTGCTCTCTATTATCAAATTTATTAAATTGCTGTGGAGCTTTAAAATTGTCTATGTGCTTCTTTTTAGCACCACTTACCTCTGCCTGGGCTGCCTGATACCTCTCAGCGACATTTAAAACCTCCCCCAACTTCTCTGCACCTTGTTCCATGAGAAAATTTCTCATGTCTGGAGCCATGGACTCTCTCAATTGCTCAATCATGATCATTTCTTTAAGATCTTGGGTCTTCCCCAGAGCAGTCCATTTCTCCAAATAGGTTTCTAGTCTGGCAGAGAATTGGTGGTATGTCTCCCCAGACAACAGTTTGGCATTTCTAAATTTCTTACGATAAAATTCCCCATTTTTTTCGTACCTCAATAACAAAGCCTGCTTTAACATGTCATAATTGTCTTGGTCTTCTCTGTTCATTTTTGCGAAGACTTCATAAGAAGTACCTCTCAGTCCCTGTGATAGCTTTAAACTCCACCTCTCTCTCTCTAACCCATATGTAGTAGCTAATAACTCAAAACGTCCTAGGTACCCCTCTATGTCATCGTCTTTTTCAACAAAATGGTCTAAATGAAACCCCATAGCTGAGTTTGAGGCTCCCAGACTGGGCGTAGCATCTGAGGCAAAAGGGCTGGCACCATTTTCAGGGGCCGGGCCTTGTAATTCCAGCTCCCTTAGTCGTAATTCGTGCTCCCTTTGCAACCTTCTATCTTCTGCCTCCCTTTCGGCAGTCAATCTTTTTTCTGCTGCCTCTAATGCCTTTGCCTCTTTGTCAGCCTCAATCTGCAACCTCTTAGTCTCAGCCTCAATCTGTAACCTCTTCTCTTCAGCCAACCGTTCAGACTCTAATTTTCTTTCAGCCTCTTTTTCTACTCTCCTTTCTTCCCGTTCAATATATTTATCACATTCAGCCGTTACATATTGAATTAAAATCTGACCATCCATTCCCATCTCCTTTGCGGTCAGCACAGCAGCTGATCGGAATTTTGCTAGCTCCGCCATACTTTTTAGACAATATAATAATATACAAGATAAATCTCTAACCACTAAATTACTTCTAATTACTATAGTCTAAATAATTCTAATTAATTAATTAACTAATTACTTATTACTGGCTGTGAAGATTCACCAACTTTTATCTGCAGGGACACTTTTAATTTTAAAGGGAATTTTACAATTTTGTTCCCCTAATTTTATTTCTCCCACCAGGAGATCCTAATATTACTGTTGGGCTAATGATCCCGGGACAAAGAGACCCCAATATATGTAGTGGGTTTGATGGTATTGTATGATGGTGATAGTACTACGTGTGATGCATGAGGTCAGCTGTGAAGGCTCCTGAGATAATATGTAACTGTGAATTGTCAGAAGGCCCTTCTCGCTACCACTACGACCTCACACTTATCTTTTTTTTTTTCTAATGAATGTGGCTACGTTAAATGTCTAGGGTAATGATATGTAATGTGGTGTGATAGTTTATAGACACACACACAGATATTTAAGAAGTCTAATAATATTAACAAATGTTATAATACACTGAACTAACTCAAGTGTGTAAAAATTTTGATAGAAATTTTCTTACATTTATTTCGTTCTGGACCAAGTTTTATTTTGACCAGAACTTATGAAAGATTTAGAAATTATGAAAGAAATGCATGGAATATTACATAATAAATGCAAGGGTGTACATATGTATGTTACTAGACTATTTAGTTTTATTAATGTTTATAGCAGTCATCTAATTGGGAGGATAGTTAATGGTTGTGCTGTTGGGGTGGCCTCATCACTCCCGATCTATAGTGACTACACATTGTCCAGTAATGGCAGGAATTTTATGGGATTGTTAGTAACTAAATGGAGTTGGTGAATTTCCAGCAGACCAGAGGCTCACTCAACTTTGAATAGGTAGCTCTGGTGCTGAGATCTGGTGGCCCCACCTCTCCGTGCTTGGGGGCAATATAAGACTTATGGTGGCCCCACCTCTCCGTGCTTGGGGGCAATAAGAAAATGCTCTGACACAACGTTACTGCACGGATCCACTCGTGTAAAATCACCAACTCATTCGACACCGCTTGGGTGCCAACTGAAACTCACAGCTCTGCAATCAAAGTATTATTTATGTGTCAAATTCCATTCTCTAACCATGACTGGACACACACTACACAACAACAACATATAGACGGGTCAGATCTCTCTGACCATACAGCACATTTTACCATGTTGGTTTCACATCGGATAAGTCCTCCCAGACTACAGATTCTGAAATAGGTTCATTAGTTTCCTGCCCTAAAATAGGATAGGTAATATGTTTCATTGTTCTCAACACTTGATCTGTCCTTCCTAACCCTTGCTGGAGTTTATGTATTTTATTTGTCTCTAGACCCTGAACTGGGGCGGGGGGTCTAGAGCGAACCCTTACTTGTTGTAAGGAACAGATTATGCTATTGCAGTATCAAATCACTCGAACCTTAAACAAATATTAAATGTACAAAGAAATAAGTTTAGTCTTACCAGAAATATGAATATGGTACACAGTTAATACTAGCAAAACTCAGCTGAGCTGCTGGCTATAGTATGGTGTCCCACTGAATATTATGTATTATTTCTGGGAAATCACCACTACAATTAATGACTGTGTTACTGGACAGACTTATGTCGAATGGCAAAAATGTGCGTCTCTATCCCGCTAATATAAAATGCGTTGGCCAATCAGATCAGAAGACTAAGCTTTTCAATTCAAAATTTGAAAATAAAGTCAAAATTACATCTTATTTTCTCAAATGTACGTCAGTCACATTTTATCTGTTCCCAAAAAAGTCAAAAGTACATCTCAATTTTTAAAATGTACGTCGGTCACAATTTATCTTTTTCCCACAATTTCACTTGTTTTTTTGGACTAACACATGTAAAACTGCACGAACCTGCTTCCTAAGTTATTTTTAGCCACCATTCTCCCCACACCCTCTCTCTTCCATACTAACTAGATTTGAACACTTGAGTCTCAAGGTCGTGATTTTTGTGCAAATAGTGACATGTTTGATTCAATGCAGTCTTTCGCTGATGTGAACAACACCGTCTTTTGTCATTATCTGTCTTATTATCTGTCCGTCTGTATAAATGAAAGCATATTATTTCACTGCTCAGAATGGGCCATCCGGCCAGCTAATTTTTATATTCCTAACGTTAATATTAAGAAAAAGTTACTTTTTAAATTTTGTAATATTTCAAGCATCTGCGTTTAGCCGCTGAATTCAAATAAAAGGCTTGGTATCGCAAAAGGGTCCAATAAATGACTGTGGCGTATCATATCCAAGGTCCCTTCTGTCGATTTCCTTACTTTATGTCAACTTGGGGGGGAAACGTGACTTTTCCTCCTTGCCCCACCAATTTGCGTCCATTAACCTCGCTAGTTCAAGTACGCGTTCAGTCAGATTCTTGTCTTTTGATCCTCGTTCCGTTTTGCCTTCAAGTCTAACAATTTCATTTCCATGGTGGGCGATCATGTATTCTAGCAGCTTACGCATTGGTTTTTATCCCTACGTTGTATCATTGGAGATATTTTGACGTTGCATCACTTGTTAATTTTACGACAAGAATAACCAGTAAATAAATTAATAAAATAATAATTTATCCAATGAAACGGTAGCCAGATTTGCGCACTACCGAAGACGACCAGAAATAAATTTCTGGTAGTCAGTTGTAAAATCCGAGCCATTGCAACCGGACGTGTTCTAAATCGTGGTAGTGAACAGCCTGGCGTTCCTCCGATTTAGTCCACAAAAGTCCCGGCTCCTACGTTGTGAAACGCAACAACGTTCAAGTTATTTTACTCAAGATTTTGCAGTTTGCAAGAAGAGATTTACTTTATTGTGAAAATCTGTGTATACAGATATATTTTTGTGGGTCATCCACGTAAGTACGTTCCAAGGAACATTATTTCATTTTCAGCTCGATTTTCGTGATAAGAAATGATTATCCCTAATATTTGAAACCAATGAAGCTACTGAAAGAATCAATAAATACTGTAGAGATTCCTACACACGAAGCGCCCAACAATGATATAATCAATGCTGAGAAGTTTGAAACTATTGAGGAAATATATACACCACCTTGGATTGAAATTAAGGAGGGAAAGTTTATCGTACATGTTGAAATGGATGCACATGATAACATGATGTAAATAGATGAAACATTGTTGCCATATTTGCTTGTTGATCTTGAACAGTTCTGCTTTAAATAAACTTCACTTAAATGGTCAAGGCTGTTGATGGATTACTTAACAGTTGGATAAATTAAATGTATGCACGTTTTTGAATTCATCATTCACTACTACTATCTCACATCAAAACAACATAAGAGGAACGAACCAACCTGGGCCCAAATAAATTGAAACCAAGAAATTAATACCTCTGGCAGACTTTAAGCCAGTCAACTACTAACTTGGAATATACAGATAAAACAATCAACATAAAATCAAACCAATTAGCCCAAAATAATTAACATGGCCACATCAAAAGAATCCAACCAAAAGTGTCATTTTGATTAGAGAATTTTTTTTTTCTGTGGATCTGAATATTTTGGTCCACATTAGCTTAACATTTTTGTGTGTGGTTCCTCCTCCCCACAAAGGATATCAGCTCAAATGCAAGTGTAGGTAGAAGAAAACTTCAGTTTTTCCTTTTTTTTATTTTTTTATTTTCTACTTAATTTTTTTTTATAACCTTATCCAAGTAGGCCTAAAGTTCTTATCATATTATGGTATGTGCAAGAGTGAACACAGTCCTATTTCGCATTGCCTTATGGGGCTACTCGGTCACTGCCCACCACTGCGCGTGCTAATAAAGTTTTAAAAAAGCGATCTTTATTTTTTTTTTCAATAACGATCTCTCGTGGAACCCCTAGCGACCTCTTGCGGAACCCCAGGGTTCCGTGAAACCCCGGTTGAGAAACCCTGCTTTAGGTGGTGTAAAACATTAATAAGTGGAAGAATATCACTGCGGAATATAATTCCAAATCACGAAACAAAACAACAAAAGAGGCTCAGGATTACTACTTGGCTATTTTAAAACAGTAGAATGAAAAAAAAAACATTACAAAAACACACAAATAGTAATACGTCTTACAAAGAGAAAGAACAAGAAAAACCTACGTTGTGGCCACAAGGCCTTCGTCAGGGACAGACAAACAAGAGACAGAAGGGAAAGAAAATGAGAATTAAGTGGAGAACATGAAACTATAGGAATAAGAGAAAAATACTTCCTTGAGTGTTAGCACATGTTGGAGCAAAGATGGCTGCCACAAAACCAGAAAGCGGAAGTGGATAGTGCATTAAAAGCACCAAAAAAAAAATTAATAATAATGAAAACGGGGACTGGAAAACAAAATGGAAAAAAAATAAAATGACAAATAGTAAATAAATAAATAATAATAAAAAATTAAATAAATAAATAAATAAATAAATAAATAAATATATATATATATATATATATATATATATATATATATATATATATATATATATATATATATATATATATATATATATATATATATATATATATATATATATATGTACACACACACACATGTATTCCATGGAACCCTGGGGTTCCGCAAGAGATCGTGATTTAAAAAAAAAAAAAAGATTTTTTTTTTTAAAACTTTATTAGCGCTCGCAGTGGTGGGCATTTTAAAACAGGCGTAACAAACTGTGCCACGTGCAGTTCCTGGTGGTCTCTGATGAGACAAGGGAAGAGTATGCCTACTGTTTTCTAGGGCGCGTTGTACAAGGCAACTAATATTAAGTTATGCATGAGGCAACCTCATCATGCAAAAACATTGCTACAGAAAGCACTTCCGCAAGAGCAGTGGCGTCACTAGGGGGGTGCGAACCGCACCTGGTGACACCATCAGAGGGGGTGACACCAAAATGACTGTCTATAAAATATGTGTGCAGTTTCAGCAGAAATTTATTATTTTTTATAAAAATATCCCTGTAGTTACTAATGTTAAAATTAACATAATTTTGATGTAGGTCTTAAACGTTTTTACTTCGAATTCTATTGTTTTCTTACCGAATGTTCACTTTAACCACATGAAACTATGTAAATGTAAATACATTTAGGATGTGCGTATGATATTGTAATTTAAAGGTGTAATTTTAATTTTGCTAGATGTTTATGTCACTACTATTGCCATTACATTCAGTGATATACGGGAATTACGATTTAAGAGTAACATTAGTACAAAAAAACATTACTAAGGATTCTGTATGGTCTGGTACGGGAGGAGGTCCATGGGGGTGACACCATGAGTTTCCACACTGGGTGACACCAACCCTAGTGACGCCACTGCGCAAGAGCACGTGAATGCTTTATTTAGGCTTCTTGCAAGGGGACTAACTGTAGTGGTGGTTCAACGCTTCATAAGGAGTGAAAAGGAAAATGAATGAAACAAACTGTACGTACACACGCAGGCTTGTCATTCTTAATTTAAACTAACACCGGCTATGCACACGGCTGAGATATGTCAACGCAGTTACAACAAGCTGTTAAGAATCACTGTTTGTTCTTGTCTAAACAATGAAGTTATAAAATGCACAATTTCCTGGACTTACCGACAAATCTGTGTAATTGCGAACGTTTCCTTCTAATCTTTCATTGGTTATCAAACCAGGAATGAAGAATAACCATAATTGTCAAACAGCAGCAAATAATATTGTTAGATGAAAACTCCGCAACAGTCATACATGAGAGACGCTCTTAGGTCCACGTTGTGCAGGAAACAAATGCACGTGCTCACACCGCGTTCACAGCGAGGCGCGTTTGTGGGCGCGTGCAGCTGTGAAGTAATGAGGACCAAGAACTAGGAAGATGTCAAAGCTGTGGTTGGCGATCGATCCGCCTGCAAACGTGAGTTTGGAAAACGAGACATGAATTGTTGGAAAAGTTGTTGTAGCCATCATGTGCATTAGACGTCTGTGCAAGAACAATTATGAACAGTTAGTAGGGGAATAAAAAAGTGCCATCTTCAATGAAAAACAGCTAGACATCTATAGGGGAAAAAACGAGAGATTTTTATCTGGAACAAACATAGGCTGTGTAAAATAACTCTATGTATATGTCTGGAATCTTTCATAAATGGATGTTTGCGTAAAATCGAAGGATTTAAGTGGTATGACAAGATCACTTATGTGGAGCCAAGAACTAGACAAGTGCCATGGAACAAGGGATGAGAAGAAGATGCTGGAGATGTATATTGAGGGAACCTGTTGATAGCATTACAAGGCAGTCCTTGTTCTGGAATCCACAGGGTAAAAGAGGTAGAGGGGGACCAAGGAAGAAATGGAGAAAAGAACTGGCGACAGACATGAAAGGCATGAAGAAAACATGGGAAAACCTTGAGCTGATGGCACAAGACAGAAAGACTTGACATAAGTTTGTTAAAGGTCTATGCTCCGTGGGAGCTGAGGGGTGATGATGGTGATTATGATTATTATTATGATGATTATCATGATGATGATTATGACGATTATGATGACGATGATGTGATGATTATGATGATGATTATGATGGCGATTATGATGGCATGTCCGGAATACATGGAAACTCCATCTGAAATTCTGGAATAAAATTTTAGCTCTTTGTTCGTAGCATAAGGGAACTAATTTCCATACGAACAAAGAAAAGCTCTGGGGAATAACGATAACCATCTGTTTGAAACATTGGGAAGCTCAGTTAGAATTAATATTAGCCCATATTTCTGGAAACAAGCAGAGTTTTATGTCTGGTATAAAGGGGAGCTAAGTCTGTAATGAAAGGGAGGTTATTTGGTTAGTGTGTGTTTCTTTGTTCGGCAGATCAACAAACTCAGCCTTGCTCTTATTTTCGCATTCATTCATTAATTATTACATGTCATGTCACGTGTTTAGTTAGCACAGGCCTTCGACAAACACACTCCAAGACTTCTGTCCCAGGTTATCCGTTCAAGGTCTTTTCATGTGTTCTTAATCCCTTTTATGTCTGTCTTCTTAATCCCTTTTATGTCTGTCTTCTTAATCCCTTTTATGTCTGTCTTCTTAATCCCTTTTATGTCTGTCTTCTTAATCCCTTTTATGTTTGTCTTCTTAATCCCTTTTATGTCTGTCTCCTTAATCCCTTTTGTGTCTGTCTCCTTAATCCCTTTTATGTCTGTCTCCTTAATCCCTTTTATGTCTGTCTTCTTAATCCCTTTTATGTATGTCTCTTTAATCCCTTTTATGTCTGTCTTCTTAATCTCTTTTATGTCTGTCTTCTTAATCCCTTTTATGTCTGTCTCCAGTTCTCTTCTCCGTGTGATTAGGTCTCCCTCTATTTCTTTTACTCTGGGATCGTCATAACAAGGGCTGCCTTGAAATGCTATTAGCAGGTGTTCTCTGTGTGCGTCCTTTCCAACATCATCTGCATCTTGTTCCATCGGTGTTGTCTGTTCGTTTCTATTAGTTTCACATTAGTGATTCTGTCATAATTTAGTCCTTCTGTTCTTCTCAACATCTCATTTATGGTATATGTACAAATGAAAAATATATATTTTAAACACAGGCTTTTAATGCACTAAAAACCCAACAATAATTTTTTATTCTATATGAAATTAACTTCTGCTTTATACTTCATTAGACACCTATGGATAAAATATGTGATGAGCGCTTAAGCGTCCCAGGCTTTTTGTCACTTTGACGTTACATTTTTACTGCAAGCTATAAACTCCTTGAACAATTATTTTTGGATTTTTAGTGTATTAAAAGCCTGTGTTTAAAATATTTTTTTTTAATTTTAAATTTTTGTTGTTTTTAAATTTAAGTCAAATGTAATCGATCCGCTAATGACATTATCAGTTTGCGATAAACGAGTCCACAGCACAGGAGGTGGATTTCATTATTCAGTATATGACACGGAAAGTTAATACTTTTATTTTAAATTACATTTTTTAAAATGTATTTGTCAGTTGTGTGTATGTCTGGCGGGGGGAGGGGGGGGGGAGGATGAAGTTTCAAGAGAGACAATCTCGTTGGAAAGAATAAACCTAGATTATTTGCAGTTATCCTCCATTTTAGTGATGTTTTTTATACAAAAAAAAAAAAAAATTAATATTAATTTCTTACTTACTTAATTTCAATTTTATTAATTTTATTATTTTTACGACTGATTATTGTATTGTCATGGGGAATACACAACTACGTCAATTTTCAGAGCTATTGCTCATCTGGAAGTGACTGAAAAATCGATTGCAAGATTTGAAGGTGACAACAGGGTGACATACGTTGCGAGTTAAAGAAAAGCCTGTAAAAAAAGAAGAAGCGGTAAAAGAAGAGGAGGACCGTAACGAAGATAAAAGAAGATTTTAAAAAAATAAGCAGAATAAAAGACACAGGGGAATCAAACGAAAAAAGGCAAGGGCGAGAAGAAAAGACGAATGAATTGAAGGAGAAGAAGAACGGACAGGAGAGAAAGAGAAAGAATAGAAAGGAGGAGAAGAAAACGAAATAGGAGCAGGAAAAGAGAAAGAGGAGAAGGAGGGAAGAAAGTGAGCAGGAGGAGAACAGGCGACGAGAAAGAAAATAATAGGAGAAAAATGGGATGAAGAAAAGAAGGAGGAGAAAGAAAGGAAAGGAAGGAAGTTGAAGAAGAATAAAAGGCAGCACAAAGAAGGAAAGAACGACCAACTGTTAATAGCACCATTTCTATCTTTTGACACCACACCCCCCCCCCCCACCCCCCCCCTCCCCCCCAAAAAAGTGGAGAAATAAAGATTATAATTAAGCATATAAATAAACATACAATTTCTAGCATGTTAAAACTAAAGAAGTGGAGAAATATAGAAAATAAAGAGATATATAAATAACAGTACAGTTAGTGAAATATTACTATTATTAGCAAATAAGATCAGAAGGTTTTCTAAAAGTCTTTTATATTTGGACATGCGCCCTAATATAACCGACTAGGTTGAACGGGACGCGCCTCGCCGAAACGAGGCAAACGTTTTACAAAAAAAAAAAAAAAAAAAAAAAAAAAAAAACTAAAAATATTTAAAAAAGAAGAGAGAGAGACAACTTCGGAATATCTGTTGTTACATGAATCGACCGAAAATGAAAAAAAAAAAAAAAAAAAATGAATCAGCAATTTGGGAATTATGGGAATGAGACAAATTACCTGCAGTAAAAGTAAGGTAGATTTAATTCTGTAGTACACACTGCCTTAAGGGAGTCCAGTTGTAGAGATTTCATCTATACCAGCTATCAGCTTTATGATCAGTTCCGTTCCTAGCTGCGTTTGCCTTCGCTAACTCACGACCTGAGTAAATTATCAAATTTTTTTTGTTACAGCTGGGCAGACCAGAGTGTGACGCGACCTGGTTTCGAACCCAGTCTCTTTTCCTTGAAAAGCAAGAGCCGTGCCCACTCTGTCACTCAAACGTCGCAGTAAAAGTGTATAAATCAAAACAAAACTAACCACATTAGTAAATACAGTAGTTGTACGAAGGAAATTAATATTAGACAAACATAAAGGTATGTTTTCAGGCGCTCGTAAGAAATAAAGAAGTAGAACACTAGACAACAGAAAAACAACAGACGCGAGTGGCTTACCCAGGGTTCGAACCCCGTACCTTCCGTACGACAACACCGCCTAGCCATACAAGCGAATCACACTATCCTCCCGGCCAGCTAGGCATCCCCCCAAAAAAAGATGCATTACTGACCGGTCATTAGTGCGAAACACAAGACAACACCGGAAGTTTACAATGGGCACCTCAGCCTATTAATGACGCAATCACTTCTGTTGTTCCCCTATTCTACAGTACGTGTCAGTCCACACAAGACAAAGACCTTGATACTGTGTCCAGTAAATGATAGAAGACTTAAGAACAGTAGTATAGAACAGAGGGTAGGTTTCTGGTATTGTATAAACATTAATGACACATAAGGAAGAGAAACCCGAGGCCTGTAAACAGTAAATTAATATTAGACAAACATAAAGGTATGTTTTCAGGCGCTCGTAAGAAATAAAGAAGTAGAACACCAGACAACAGAAAAACAACAGACGCGAGTGGCTTACCCAGGGAAATGTTTTGTTTTACTTATTGTGACGAAGCACATTCTTTCAACATAGACTTAAGTCCGTCGATTATATCAGCGCGCAATAGCCATTAATAAATAAATAAACTCTGTCAACTGAAGCATAGTGTTGATAAAAACTAAGCAAGGAAAGGGACTACTAGTATCTGTCTGCAAGCATGATAAGGCCCTGAAAAGAACAGCTACCTGCACCAACCAGGAAAAAAATGAATTTAGTAACTAGCTAATAATAATAGCCACTTCAGCCATATCTGACTATGGGAATGCGCCCCTGGGGTGACCGCCCTCAGATGCTTACTTTCCTGGTGTTCCTTTCGACGTTTTCTCCTCTCTTCTGCTTGCTGTGAGAGCTTCTTTTCGCCCAATCTGAGGTGGTGCCGCAGATAACATCGCCACTTGGTGTGATCGGCAGCTCCATCCTCCCAGGTTGCTGGATTTATGTCCAGTGCCCTGTCTCTCTTGCACGCATCTTTGAATCTCAGCTGCGGTCGCCCACCTGTTCTTTAGCCATCTGCCAGTTGTCCCTAACAGATATCTTTCGGGATGCGATCATCTTCCATACGGCTGAAATTGCTAAGCCAGCGTAGTCTGCGCTGTCTAAACATGTATACATGCTCTGAAGGCCAGTACGTGACAATACCTCGACATTTGTCTTTCTACAAAATACCGAGCATGTGGCCTTGACACCGTAGATAGAAGGTATTGAGCCTTCTTTCTTGCTTAGCATAGGTTGTCCATGTCTCGGTGCCATTTAGCAGTGTGCTGGTGACCCAGGCATTATATACCGCAACTTTGGTCTTCGTTGTGAGTTTGGAGTTTCCCCTAACACGCGTTGTGAGGCTGGTAAAGGTAACTGCAGCTTTGCCAATGCGGCTGTCCATTTCTGTGTCCAGAGAGAGTTTGTCGTTCATGGTAGACCCCAGGTATGTGAAGTGGTGCACCAATGCCTATTCATGGTTTTCGATAGTGATTACTGGTGAAACATTCATATCCTGACTCAGCACACTTGATTTCTTTAAACTTATTGTGAGGCCAAGGTCCTTGCATGCTTAGCTAAGGAAAAACAAAAGTTAATATAGAAATAACTTTAAAGGTAAATAAAGTAGGGATATAAATAAAGCTTCTGTTTGGTTTGGTTTGGTTTTAAGGACTATCTTCATTGCAGACGAACAACTTCATCAGTGCTCTGATCTCTTCCCGGCGACAGTCACAATGTGTGTATATAGGAATCACACCTTCTATAAATATTTTATGGTGCTTCTGAATAAATAAATAAATAACATAAATGTATAAATACATAAATTAGCTGTATTAGTAAAAACAAGTAACAACGTGATAAAAAGTAAAATATATATTAGTAATTAAACTAATTAATGTGATTAAAATTCATAACGATTGTGTCGGTATAATAGGTAGCTCAACAGGGCTCCTTGTTTGTTTATTTTATACGGAGTCACTTATTAATACAAGAAGTGACGTCATGCCGATATGGTTTATTGGCAGACGTGAAACTAAAAAAGCAGAAGTGAGGAGATTGTCTGCTGTCGTCTTCTACCATTGTGTGTCATGGCGAGTGGACGCATGGGTTTGAGCTCCTGAATTTCAGTGTATATCCCTGTGTTATTCCATCACTAATACATCAAGATCTTCTTTGATGTGTATCTAGTTATCTGCATTTACAGGGAGTATAGCTTCTCAGTGTCGAGGGTGAATATATATTAAAAAATGTTGAGAATGAAAAGGACAGCGTTCCAGACATGAACGGACTGCCTAAAGTTATATCGACGACTGTATATTATATGCCATTTGTATATTGGCCTGAACTGTATTGAATTTGGAGAAGCGTTGAATTATTAATAAAAATGTATACCGTCCACTTCGTCCGTTGTGGCTCAACTAAGTATGATTGATGTTGGCCTGTTTCGGTGTCTGATACGTCTACTACCCTAGAAGTGAACTTGGCGACAGGAACCATCCTGTCACTACATATTAATATTAACAATATAAAAGACACTTAACACTAATCCACCCGCGTGCTACCAGGGCTCGAAAGGGGACCTAAGAATTGTAACACTGTAACCTACAAAGCATGTCGTAAGAGGAAATTAAGATAATGTTGGACATGGGATTGATTGCTCTATTCTGTAGAACATTTTTAGCCACAAAAAGTTCAACAAACAACATAGATAATGTGGAACTGATGACAAAAGCTAGACAAGCGCCAGTGGAACAAGAGATGAGAAGAAGACACTAGAGATGGATAGGACACACATTGAGGAAACATGTCAATAGCATTATGAAACCGCCCTTGTTCTGGAATCACCAGGGTAAGAGAGGTGGAGGAAGACCGTAGAACTCATGGAGAAAAGAACGAGACGGAAATGTAGAGCTTGGAGAAGACATGGAAAGACCTTGAGCTAATGGCACAGGACAGGACGACCTCGTAAACGTATGTTTGTTGAAGGCCTATGCTCCTTTAGGAGCTGAAGAGGGATGATGATGAAGTAAACTACCTATATAAAATACCTGTGACATTTTTCTTCCTTCATACACATAACACATATACACATAAACACACATACACATACACGCAAATACACATAAACACATTTACACATAAACACATTTACACATAAACACATATACCACTCACACATATACACATAAACACATATACCATAAACACATATACACATAAACATACAAACACATATTCCATAAACAAATATACACATAAACACACAAACACATGTACCATAATCACATATACACATAAACACACAAACACATATACCATAAACACATAAAGACATATCCAGATAAACACACAAACACGTATACCATAAACACATACCGTAAAATCTCGCGTATAATACGCACAATTTTTACTCATTTTTGCCCCCCAAATCTCGGGTGCGTATTATACGCGAGTACTAAAAAATACGTAATTTTCGATATCGAAAGTAACCTACATTGGAAAGTCTATCAAGTTTTTGTCACAATTCGACAGTGAAAATGGCGCAAAATTGAATGTGCCATGTGTTTTCTTATGTGTCAGACATTGTTGCAAAACGCATTTCGCACTCTTGGTCTTCAATCTGTTTTGATATTAAGCTTGGTTGTGAAGTTTGTCATTTGATTATTTTGAGCCCTAAAAATGAATTCGAGAAAATGTTGTACTGCAGCAGAAAAGCTCTTAGTGGTAAAATATGCAGAATCTAACGGCAGTCGGGCAGCAAGTCGACATTTTTCCATTAACGAGTGCAACATTCGATTATGGCGAAAAAACAAAGAGGCGCTGCAAGTGTTGCCAAATAAGAAAAAGGCGAATCGAGGGTCACCACCAGATCTTCCAGACCTAGAAAAAAACATTATTGGAGTGGGTAGTGGATAGAACGCAACAAGGCATCGATGTTTCATGCATTGAAATCCGACTTAAAAATCTGGAACGTAAAAAATCTCGTACAGGCACAACAGCATTTAAAGCGTCATATGGATGGGCAGTTCGTTTTATGAAGTGACATGGTCTTTCAGTTCATCGAAGAACTGCTATCGCGCAGCATCTTCCATCTTCTTTCAGTTTTTTTAACAAATGTTTCATAAAATAAAATCTTGAAAAATTATGGTGCGTATTATACACGAATTTCCATTTTACCAGAAAATTTTGTGCTAAATCAAGCATGAGTGCGTATTATACGCGAGATTTTACGGTATATACATAAACACACAAACACATATACCATAAACACATATACACATAAACACAAATACCCTAAACACATATACACATAAACACATATTCTATAAAAACATATACACATATACACATAAACACATATACACATATACACATAAACACATTCTAGTGCATTACCAGGGAGCAAAGTATATCTGTATCCAACCATGCATGTCATTGGAGGCGACAAACTACAGTTGGACATAGAAGATCGGCTGCCCTATCCTGCAGAAACCTAACACTTAAACAACGACAAGGTTAAAGAATAGGAAAAAGGTAAAGATAAAGATACTGCCGTACGGGAGTGAAGTGTTAGAGTCTGTGACAGAATGAGGCGACCCTTCTCGATCTCTGTATCACTACGACAGTATCAGTTACATTTTTGTACTGATTTTTATTGCGTGCTTTCAATTGTCGCACTTTCTTTTTTTTTCTGCTATGTGTAGCAGATATTTGGTATTCTCCTTCTTACACCCCTCTCTGGGATAAGTCGGCATGTCTGTCTGTTATCCATTTAACTCGCGAGTGCAGCCGACATCAGAATACAGATTAGCCCTACAAATCGCCAGCGTATTTGCTAATTGTTGGTAAAGGTCAGGGTGCATGACAGAAAAGAGATTACTTGTCTGGGTGACACGTTTTGGACAGACACGGATGACCCAATCGCTTCCTGTCCGACTTGTTATGACAAGTTTACTTTAGATAGTAATAAATTGTTACATCTGAAACACATTGTCGTATGAGTTTACAGATGTGTTGGTGAGTTCGCCTGCCAGGGATAGGAAGTTTTCATACCATATATGGGAGAGGTGACCTCAACATTACGTTCAAAATTTTTCCATGTCAGGAATATTTTGAAATCGCCCTCCCCTCCCAACATGCATGTTTGAAAATGATTGGAGCTTTTGAGTAGCCCCATAACAAACAGATGCGGGGGAGGACAATGAATATAACCTGGCGCTTTTCAAGTCTAGTTCACTGTGAGATTCACGGATGCCAAGGCACAACCAGACTTGCCAGAAGTTAGAATTCAGAATTTCCATTTATCAGGCCGGACTTTGTGGAACAATCTTGAAGGACTTACATAGCCCAGGAAACCCATTTTAATAACGAAAGCTGAGGAAACTGAAACACACGGAGTCATAGAGGGAATTATCTTATAAAATGTAACGACCCCAAAAACACGTGTAAGAGGCCTAATTAAGTGCCTTAACTTCATTCATCTGGGCAAAAAGTCTGTGAACCAAGATTGGCGTAAGTTGTCATTTTACATTCTATATTTTTCATTACTAACATGTGAACTAATATGATCATATTGCCATGTGAATTTTAAGATGTGAAAATCGCTGGTGGATGTCCAAGTCATTTGAGGCTGGCAACCTCAGCATATAGAATGATGATTTCAGGAACCAGCACTGCAAGGTCTGGTGACTGCTTTATTGCTAGTTCCTTACAGAGAACTAAAAGCATCGGTAGTCCCAGGTTCCATACGGAGCATGGAGCGAAAGATGAAAGAAATGATGTACATTCTAAGTATAATATTTACAGTCTCAAACTAGTGTAAATGTCTAGGTAAACATATTCACTTTAAAGTTAATGAAAGTTTCAAACTTTTCAATCAGTGTAAATGTAAATGAAAACCTATTCAGTTTATATTGTAAACACTTTTCAAACAGTGGAGATGTAAATAAAACATATTCTATATGTACTATTAACACTTTCATTTAAATGTAAAGTAAATTTTAAAGCTATTCAATTTAAATGAAACGAAAGTTATCTCTCGAGGGTAAATTCTGAGATAAACTTGCAATAACCCGTCAACATTGACAGGTTATTAATTATAGTGAGTTTTTTCTGTTACATGTATTACAGACGGTACTATCACTACTGAGGTCATTTCATTGCAGGTGACCGTCATTAGACATTTTTAGTGCAAATTATATGGATGTATTAAATATGAAGACATGGAGTAACCTTACCTAAATGAAACGTGGAGCAGTGATAATGATCTACTTACTTACTTACTTAGTCGTTCCCCTTCTACCGTGAGGTGTAGAGGTTTGGAAGAGAGAGCGCCAGACTATCCTATCGGCTGTCTTCCTCCTGGCCTGGTTCCATTCTAGTCCTCGGTCCTTCAAAGATTGTCTAATGTTGTCCTCCCAGCGGACTCTGGGTCGTCCTCGGGGTCTGGATCCTTGGCTCTTTGTTTCCCATGCTTGTCGTGGTAGCCGATCTTCTCCCATTCTGCAGACATGGCCAAACTATCTTAATTGGGACTGTTCTACTTGGGTCTGCAGATAATGATCTAATGGACCGTAAATTGACTAAATTTCTAACATTTCTTTTATGACAACATGTCTTGTAATTGTTCGCGCATATTTTAAAATCTTGCCCTGGTCGACTTACTGCCTCTGAGAAGGAATGGTCGACTTACTGCCTCTGAGAACAACGTTTGAAGTTTGACGAAACTCCAGTTCATGTACTGTTTATCAATCGCGTTGTTGGCTTCTTTCCATAATCAAACTGTTCATGCACACCTTTATTTGAGCACTTTTTCTATTTTCGGGAGAGTACATATAAGGGGAAATAATACAATTATTGTCTAACTTTCAACCACAGTTGCACCCCCTTAGCTGTGGTTGAAAGTTAATGTACTCTCTCGAAAGTAGAAAAAGTGCGCAAATGACGGATTGCAAAATGTGACTGACCGACCGACCGACCGAAGTACTTACGGCGGGTATTATGGTATTGGATGGGATGGTAGAATAGTAGAAAGGGGATACATAAATATGTTTCGGGAAACGCAATACTCAGGAGAGCGTTTCATTTCTATTCTTTTACCATAGTTGTTGGTGGTGGTATCAGCTGAAGGGTACCATCTCTGGAACAAAGTGGACTGACGTAGAAACGCGGGACCAGCTTAGCAGTTACTTCTTGATTGTATTTGAAACGTGCTGCACCTTTAAGCTTAACCAGAGACGTGAGAACTCCAGTGACCTATCTGCACAGAACCCATCAGCGGGAGCAGAAACTACTATTGGCAGCTAAGTGAAACTCATAAGCTGCCAGAGTGAACTTTTTTTCATAAAACCTACTATCATTCAATGATGAACCTTTTCTTTTAAACTATTCAATTATTTTAACCTTTGTTAAAACTAAATGATTATTAAATTTTTATTTGTTAAAATACAAATTTAACTTCGATTCAATCATTTAAAATGTACTGCATGTTTGTCTCAGTCAATTTACTAAACACACTGTAAACAGACCTATATCAGAATAATATGGGACCTCAAGACGCAGCAATAGAGACCGCAGTCAGCGACTCATAGCTTGCCTGCCTGCGTCAGGACCAGCGAACCAGAGCTGGTCAAGACCGCACTCCACCTCCACGTGGTGGTCCTGGAAACAGTCTGCAGCTGTGCAGGCTGGCTGAGCGAGTGTGGATCGAAATGGGAAGGCAAACCCGGTCCTAAGAAATGCCGTGCAGAAGTCGGATGTGTCGACCGAAAGGTGCAGATATCGCAGCTACGTTGTAAACAGACACAGCGCAACCACCGTCCTTTTCAGGGCGAACGAAGAAGAAGAAGAAGAAGAATAACACGAATTCCACTGAGTAAACCAGAGATGCTGGCTTGAACGAGCTAAGATTAATCATTGCTTAATTCTTCAAAAAAGTTGTCGGCAGATTCTAGAATTAACTTGCTCACCAAAGCAGCATTGTTTTCTCTTGGCTGAATATCTTGTGAATATTCCCTTGTGATAGAAGTGTCCTTACCCTTCTATCTACATCACTTACTTACTTACTTGCGACTTACTTACTTAGACGGCCTTGCATGTCAAATTCTCCAACCTTTGTGAAAATAAAGTTCGTTTGTTAGTTCCTCCCCCCTTTTCCCCCATGCAGTACTGCACGAGCTCTTTTACCAGACTATTGATTCGGTTTACGCTGTAATTTCCGCAAGTGATATTCCACTGTAGTATTTTACAATTTTGTCGTAGATTTTCGATAGGAGAATTAAGACTAGGTTTGGTCCCTTCTGAATAGGTTTGAATAGGTGATAGACTCAGTGAGAGTTAGTGAAAAGTAATAGAATTTCCACACACGTGAGATGATAGATTTTGATATAGTGGCTGTCTCTGAAAGCGAAAAGAATTCTTCTCTCTCTCACCTATCTTCTACAACAGTTGTTACAGCGTCAGACAGACTACACCAATATACAGATTACGTATATTTCTATCACTCACAGGCACGCACATACACGTGACGACCGGTAAACACACAGACGTGGGAAAACTATAACAATGATATATATATTATCTAGAACGAGCTGACCAAACACTATTATTAAGTTCAAGAGCGATTTTAATATCAGGAAAAAAATCGGCTCACAACATCAAAGAAAGTACATCAAGGAGAATACATATACACATAGTCATAAAAATTCAAGGAAATGTTGCAAGGATGATAGCCCCCTTATAGTGTTAACTCTAGGTTTAGCCCAGCCCCGTTAAGAGAACAGATGATGGCGCCAGAGTCACAGATACATAGGGTTTGATTCTAAGAGTTTTCGTTGTTTTATCTCGTAATTATATGCACAGAGTTTGAAAAAAATATATATATGATTTAACCTAAGACAAAAACACAAGAACTCTAGCCTTAGCAACAAATTATGCAGATTGAAAAAAAAATTAGGACAGCAACAGGGTGTCAAAGATATAATAGTGAAAATATCACTCAAACCAGCGTACACTCATTCATTCCGCCATGGCCTCTCATACATGTACTCACGACTTGGCTCGCTGCCTCTTGGAACACACTGATTTTAGATCTTCACACAGACTCAAAAAATGCAGTCTTCTGCCAAGAAGTCCCCAGTTCCAAAAGACGTATTTAACTTGGAGTCTCCGGGAACGACTACTTGGGTGTGCAAATTTGTTCAAATGTCTGATTAAGTCAACTAAAATTATTCCAGGCGCGGGAGTTAGCAGAGCACAGTGTCAATAGCGTAGGTTTCTAGAAATGATGAATGTCAGGTCGGTGCCTTCCCTCAGTATAGGATTCACTTTAGTCACACCACAGATTTGTCCACAAAAAAAATATATATATAGTCGGGAAATGTTAGTTAATACTTGAAGTATTTCGCGCCACCAGGCAGAAAGATTACGTAGAGTTTTTTCTAGAAGAAATTAAGATCTGGCTCCAAGGTCCAGTATTTATCATTACAGTCTTTGAAAACCCGTTATTGGGATATATTATTTCTGGCTAACTCGGGTTGCATATGCACTGTTTAGACCAGTGGTACTTAAGAAACCCACGTGGTTCAAAATAAGGACTGTCTATTTCTTCACAAGTATGGAAACTACTACTAGGTGCTGGTAAAGTTAGGGTCACCCCAAAACTTTCACTGTGTGGAGGAAAAATAACACATATAATATAATAAACAGAATATGTACTGGTTATAACTTACATTTAAACTTGCAAGCAGAGAGCTTTGCTTATCATTTAAACTTCCCGTGACGTAAGTTATATTTAAAAATCAGCAATCCTCATGAATTAGGAACACGTGCGTATTCCGTCACCATTCATGAGGCTCGATTCTAGAGTTTATACGTTAGTTTAGAAAAATACACTCGACTGAGTATTAGCAGTTAAATTAAATTCATAAATAGCTACTCTTGCCGTTATAAGCTAGAGATTTTAATTTTATTCTGCTTTCCACTGAATGCTTCCCTAGAAAATATAATAGCCTACCACTTTATTTCTCTTCTGCGCTAAAGAAATAGATTAAAATGAATTAAGCGATTTAACACTTTAACACTCACAAAATCTATATATCTATCATATTAATTACCTCAACCACAGAATTACAGGTAGTCGCACAACTTAAGAATAAAATTGCTGAAAATATTTCTGGAAGTCTAGAAGTTCGACAAATTGCCGAAACAAACTGAGATCTTCGCTAACAGCTATTCTGTTTACGAGCAACCTATCTACTGTGAGTCTATGAGCGAGAATGAAATTAAAGTTTCAAACTTGGCCAATATCTTTAAAATCGGACACAGGATCCTAATCTTATTTCGCCAAGCGAAATAGTCTCCCCCGTCCGTATAACACCTTCGTCCGCTTATCGCGTGACGTAACAGCCATCAGTGGCCGAGGGCTTGCATGAGTTGCAAATCTCAGACCACCGTCTGCAGTGCGGAGTGGATTTTCACGCTAAGCCGGGTTTTTTTCTGACGAAAAACCTCATGCGTTTACTGAAATGCAGACTCTCTGTCTACTTTCCATGTCCCTCGCGTGAATTTTCACGCCCCAGGCCAGAGACCCTCAGACGAATGTCTAGCGAATGCTGTAAATTCACGCCTATCGTTCGACCAGCGCGACTGACATGTACGCAATACCACCCAGGTGCGATTCTCAGTTTTAGAGAAAGGAAAACAGGTAAAGTTTGCGAATTATATGAAAATAATATTCGCAAAACGAATGGATGAAAAATATACAGGAAAAAGGAAATACAGAGATAATAAAAGAGAGAATTCGGGTGAAAGAATAGGAAGAAGATGTAGGAAATTAAATGAATATAAACCCTACGTGACAAATTTACAAAATCATAATAAATTTATATTTTGAAAAATTTTATGGTAGGTAATATTTTCTTTATCCATTTCGAAGTACAAATGGGCACTCAAAGCGCTGCTTCGGAAATAAGTTTAATATAGACAAATATTAAAACATTCAGTTTCATATAAGAAAATACAGTTTTACGGATGTAAATTTTCTGTTTTATTTTTCATTTTAATGGTTGTATTTTTTCTTTAACTTTCGGCGCCTACCCCCAGTTGGCGCACGGCGCAGACACACCCTCGTACAGGCCAAGAGCCTTCCCTGGCACCAATGTATTCATGTACTTTTGCAGGGGTAGTTTCTATAGCAATATTATTAGATGGTGGGCTTCCGGCCCCATTCATAACCTCATTTCAGTCACATATTACGACATGCCTGAAGAAACAATATCCCTGGTCTCTCTTTTTCTTCACAGTGATCCCCGGGGAGACTTGACTGGGCTATGGTTCTTATTGTATATCTGTTTTCTGTGCAATTTAAGAGAAAATATAAATAAAGATAAAAAAATATTGGACTTTTAAAATTATGGACACAATCAATAATGTAATTAATAAACAGCACAACGGACAGGAAGTTGTTCGAAATATTGATCGCCCATGCCGGCCGCTTTAGGTTGCAAGTTCAGAATCAGGGGAAGTAATCGACACAAAAAAATCTCCCCTTGTAATGAAGTAAACATGGCCGCATCCTTGCGTAACAAAACGAACTTGAGAGGAGTTTCGCTAAAACTTGTTAGTTTTCGTCCCATCGTAAGTGACTTCTTGAAAAAAAAAAGTTGTTCTGAAAAGAGTTATGTTACTGTTGTAGGCACCTATGTTTATTGCAGATCACGATGGTTAATTGTAGTGATACGTGGCTAAGCAACTAAATAATTAGGCTAGGCCTAAGCATAGCCTACATTTTAGGCTTGATGTTCGATTGTTTACAGACGTTTGTCAAAGAGTCTTCTTCTTCTTCCGTCCTTAGCCACCGACCGTCAAAGCAGTCAGTGGCCATTACGCCTAGTGGCGTCTTAGGGCAACAGCAGATAGGTTTTCTGTGCCATTGTTTCCCATCACGCCTATTGGCGTCTTTAGGGCAACGGCAAATCAATCCATTTGCTGTTGTTTCCGTAATCGAAGTGACTGGCAAACGGGTGATCAGCCCGTTGGTTTGTCAAAGAGTAGGCCTACTCAAAAATGTATAGTATTATAACAACAGTATACTTTTTAATGTTACTATCAGTGCCAGGGAAAATATTAAACGGTATCATCTGTGAAAGGTCATAGATAGGTAATTGGGAGATGAACAAGCACATTTTCGACAAAACAGATCCTGTTCAGACGAGGTAGCCACAGCACATAATAGGCGAACAAAGCTTTGAATTGAACTCACCCGTTTACATTGGATTTGTGGACAAATGACAATTTATTCGACAGTGTAGACGGAGAATCAATTTGCTAACTGATGAGGCATTATGGAGTCTTCCTGAAGATCATTATCTTAACTCTAGATACATGCTCAAAAACCATGTTTTTACGAGCACAATTTAGGGAGTAGCCTACATTTTGAGACATGACTGTCTATTTTGATTTTGCCATAGGGCCTAATTTATTTATTCATAACGATACGATAACATTTTATTTATCAAAATGGGCAGAAGTTTTTTTTTTTTTTTTAAAGTGAAAGTTCTTTTACACAAACAAAGTTAAATAGTCAATTGGATTTAGAAAATGCATTTATTAACACATTAACTACCGAATTAAAAAACACACTGTGGCCGAATTAAATTTTTTTCCCATTTTCATCCTGTAGGTGTTTGCACAAAGTAAGCTGTAGTTTTCGTAATTGTTTACAGATTTGTATGAATTACACGTCATTTTAAAGATAAATGAATGTACTATTACAATACCAACGGGCTGATCACCCGTTTGCCAGTCACTTCGATTACGGAAACAACAGCAGATGGATTGATTTGCCGTTGCCCTAAAGACGCCAATAGGCGTGATGGGAAACAATGGCAAAGAAAACCTATCTGCTGTTGCCCTAAGACGCCACTAGGCGTAATGGCCACTGACTGCTTTGACGGTCGGTGGCTAAGGACGGAAGAAGAAGAAGAAAGACTATTACAATAAACATTGGTTGCAACTCTAATAGAGGTTGTTGCTATTTAACGGCACTCCGATGGCCGTGGACTTGCAATATTTTCACAATTATAACTGCTTGCGCCCCATCTCTATCAAAATCACAATTTAAATCAATGTGCACACTGTTTTCACTCTTGTCCTCGTCGCTAGATCTTTCAGCCAATTGTTGAAACATGTTTCTATCCTTTTCAGCCGTTAGACGAGATGTACACGCATTTTTTGTAGTCCCAGCACTAGTTGCCACTGTAAACAGTTTTACACGATGTGGTAACTAACCCAAAACGCTGAAAAATATGAACATAATATCAATTTTTCAGTGTTCTACAACAACCATGCTTTGGGAATTTGTTTTCCAGTGGCAACTTAAAATCTCGAACCAGATCAGAGAGTGTTTCAGTACATTTTTCATTCGTTTTATTACTAAAATTAGATTGGCGCCCTGAGCGGCTTGCGGTCCAAATGTGATTATGTTGCGAGCCGCTGACAGCGGCTTGCGGTAGTTAATGAGTTAAGTAGGGCTATAATAATAAATAACCTACAGAAAAATTAAAATTTTTTTTTTTTTTTTACCTTTACCATAATATTTTAAGCATGACAAAACTGGAACACATAAAAACAGTTTCTTTTTAGGTTATATCCATTTTCATATTATAGAGGAAAGTTTCAATTGTTTCTGACCAAAAATATAATTTTTTATGACAGTTTGAAATTTGTTGTCACAAGCGAAGTGCATTCTGAGTTGAACACTGATCAACTTGATTCCATCCAACCTCCTCTTCAATAATTTTACCCTGAAGCTCAGCATTGTCAATTGTAGTTGTTCCTGGTTGCAGTTGTGATCTGCATCTACTGTTTCTTTTACAGGGACTTTACCTTTTTCTTTTATCACTTCCTTTGCCTTTTTGCACCTAGATCTAGCTATTGGAGACACCCCCGTGTCCTGAGAATCTTTTGATGTGTCACTAAATTCATATGAATCAGAACTATAAATGCTGGGTGACTCATCATCGTCATAATTTTTATATTCAATCCATGATTGAATAAGGTTTTATAATTGTACAAATGTTAAATCTATGCTAATGACCATTCAGACATGATGCTATTTCAGCCAGAAAAAGTTTGTTTAAAATAAGCAGCTGTTCTTTATTATTTGTTAAAAACAAACACCATGTCACAGATAAAAGAACAATTCAAACACCTGTAAACACAAGAGTTACCAAATAAACATTCAAAATAATGGATTGAAAAAAGTCAGTAAATTTTGTTTAACAGTTCGGTTACAGATAATAACTATGACTTGTGTGTGTGCCGTATTTCCAGGTTAAGAGTTAATAAAGAAAATATATGAAGACACAAAATGCAGATTTCTTCATGAAGAAGAACTGTTTGAGATAAGAACTTAAGGGTAAGCATGACAGGAATGCCTCTTGTTCTTACTTCCTTAGATCAGGCTATAAAAACAGCATCAGCCAACAGAACTTTAATTCAGTGGACTCTGACAAAGCAGCATGATGATCTAGATTTTGCCAGTGACCTGGCTCTTATGTCCCATAGCCATAACCAGATGCAAAACAAAGTGAAAATACTTGATCAGAGGTCACAGCATTTGAATCTGAAAGTCAAAGTGGCTAAGAGGTATGGCATTCTCCTCCAATTCTAAAGGTACTGGTTCAACTCCCAGTATCATTTCTGGACATTTTTTTTCAGAACTAGTGGTCCTATTGATGCCATACTCCCCCCTGGTCTCCTGGGTAGTGAGATCAAATGCCTCGCCTTCTCGGTTAAGGGCGGAAAAATAGGAGGTCCCATGTGTAAGTTGCACACATTAAAAATCCCACGGCAGATGGAAATCATAAAGAGTAGGCCGTGGCAGAATTTTAAAATTAGGAAAACCTACCCACCACAAAAATATTTATAGAATGTGATTCTTATATACACACATTTGGATTCTCGCTGGTGCTACAGAGTTTGTGCACTGTGCTGATATCCTCCTTGTGTGCTCTAAGGGAGGAGATCGGAACACTGATAGAGTTGTCCGTGTGTAATGAAGATAGTCCTTAAAAACAAAACAAAACCAATCTGAAAGTACACAGATAAGAAAATACTGTTATGAGAATAAATGCAACAAATATTAGCCAGTCTGCATTTGGAGAAACACCACTACAAGATGTATACTCATAGATTTTGTCAGCGATATATACAAAGTTGGAGGAACAGACAATGATAACAAAATAAAGAATACAAGAGGCAAAAAGAGTGTTCACTGCATTTAGAAAAATATGGACATCAAAAGAATTTTCAGTTCAAATATCAAGTCAGTCCTGTTGTTATTGCTCTGAAACATGAAGAAAAGCAAAAAGTGGTAGAAGCAGGGGCTAGTAGACACAATCTGCCATGTTGCCAGAGTGGCTATCCAAATGGACACTACAGCTAGCCCCTAAACCCAATTCTACAGAACTTGCTACTGTAATCAGGACTTGTTTCACTAGTTTTGTTAATTTCTTTTGTGTTTCGTTGATTACTTAATTTCTTGTTTTGTTATTTCTTTATTTCTGGTTTTTACATTTTTCTTGCGTTATTATTGTTCTTTTTTCGCTCATCACCTGTGTTGTTTACTTTTTCATCTGCTTGTATCGCTCTGTTTGTCTATGTTTCTCATCCTCTTTTGTGTTTGTAGTATTTTTCTTTGACCTGACTATAATTCTTGTCCTTGTCACCTGTTTGTAGCTGTGCCTGACGAAGGGTGAAACCCGAAATGTCCTGTGTTTCCTGTGTACCATTATTTTAAAAAACTGATTCCATACCATTTTATTTTTTAATTTATATATTTATTCCCTAAACCCAACTCAGTTTCAAGCTTTGTCAAAAGTAATAATGTTCAACAAACGTCAAAAACAATCACCAAACAAAAATTCCAACTGGAAGCACAGTGCTGTTCATCAATACCCACTCAGCCATCATGGCAGACTATGTCTACTGGTCCCTACTTCAACTCCAAGAAGTTACAGACTTTCATAAATAGTGCTATCTTGAAATAAATATAAAGAGAGTTGTAATTTTTGTTTTTAGTCAGGCTCTGCTGCTCAGATATTGTCATGAATGAATCTGCAATAACCTTTGACTCATCTTATTCTTTCTGTCCATTTCCTCCCTAACTACTGTAACATCATCATGATTTCCCTTTTTGTCCCTTATGGATCATGGAGTCACTACCTCAGCTGGTCCATTTGGAAGAAGCCTTCACTAAAGGATTCATAAGGTTTTTGCAAGGGTGGTTCCAGTAACAGGTTGTTTAACATGATGCACAACCTCATTGTTGCGAGTAGATCTTATGGAGGAGAAGTAATCTTTAGAATGCTTTTTGGACAAGTTAAATTTTGGGTTGCGGCGCTTGAATGCTCGATTAAGCTGATGCTTGTTTGACTTTATGATAGAAATATCTTCTCCTATTTTCGAGTGACAGAGTACAGAAAAGCGTGGTGAACGCTGATTATCTCAAATGTTGAGATGTATTTATTCTGTACTGTTTTGAGCTGTATGTGAATAGCTCGCGGCTAGTCCGCATGTATTATTGAGAGCTGTGTTCAAAACAGCCGAGTCTCGTGACGGGTTTTTGGCGGGACTAGTGTGTGATCGCGGGGAGTCTGTTCTGGGCGTTTGACCGAGGTGGTCGAGCCCTGGGGTTTTTTGCTCTGTGTGTCCCTGCGCAGTGGATGGAGAATATGTCGACTTATGTTTTCGCTGTGTGTACAGCCTATTTGATAAAACTGCAGTATGGATTTGTGTAGGCCAAGATTTGTATAAGGCCAAGATTTGTATAAGGCCAAGATTTGTGTAGGCCAAGATTAGTGTAGGCCAAGATATTTGTGTGGAGTATTATAGGCCATGATATTATTGTTAACTGCTGTGTGCAGTCTTTATAGCGCTGATATTATTATTAACTGCTGAGTGCAGTCTTGTGAGTATACTGAGTCGTGAGGACATTATAGGCCATGATATTATTGTTAACTGCTGGGTGCAGTCTTTATAGCGCTGATATTATTATTAACTGCCGTGAGTGCAGTCTTGTGAGTATACTGAGTCGTGAGGACATTGGACATTATAGGCCATGATATTATTGTTAACTGCTGGGTGCAGTCTTTATAGCGCTGATATTATTATTAACTGCCGTGAGTGCAGTCTTGTGAGTATACTGAGTCGTGAGGACATTATAGGCCATGATATTATTGTTAACTGCCGAGTGTGCAGTCTGTTGAGTGCAGCGATAATTCGTACCTTTTGCTGTAACTGTGTTTCGTTTATGTCGTCGTGTCTGTGTTGTAACGTAATAAACAGTACCGAACTGTTCCAGTCGTTTACAACCCTTTTTGACTTCTACATGTACTCTTACGTACGTACGGTGGTGTGTGACTGACTCTACATACACCCATGTCAACATTACAGACACAAGGACAGGACAGCAACACACATATATAGAATTAGCCTGTGTGGCGGATGCAATTAAGAAACTGTCACCTCTGTACCGAAGTGTACTGCAAAATATAAATTTAAGCTTGTATCATCTGGTGGCCTTACTGAAAGTGTTACTGCAAAAAACAGACGGTAACACTCATGTTTGTCACCTTGTACAACATGCCTGAGGAAGCAAAAGTCTTGCTCTTTATTTGTCTCCTCAGACACCCCTGGGAACTACACGGGGTCACCAAGTAATATATCCCATCTATAAATGGTAGTCCCATAGCAGATACTGCTGTAGGGGAATGAAGTGTTAGAGACTTAACTATACTAGGTCCAGCATCAAGAGGGGAGGGTGACCAGGTCCCTTCCTCGCTGCCTTTTCCTTCCCTAACTCAAGAGCAAAGTCAGGTACCCATTTACAGCTGGAACGTGAGGATACTGTGAATCGAACCCGGTACCTTTGCCACGAGAGACCAGTGCTCTAACCACTCTGTCAGTCAGTCGCTGTATAAAAAACAGCTCATTAAAACAGTGACTTAAAGACCCTAGCCTTGTGTAAGACACATAGATAGCCTTGTTATGTATGTCAGATGTGTTGGACTGTTTTAAAAATATATGCAACAGCATGAGAAAGAAACAACATAACGTGTAAAGGTTTAATTGTAAGTCGGTAAATGTCATTTTATTGTAGTTTGGTAATAAGCATTTACAATTTAAATTGTTTTTTTTTTGTTTGGCTTAGTAATACTAATCAAACTTTGCATACCACTACTTGATTTTAACAGGGAGCTCTGTCAACACCTGTTTGTGGTTCCCCGAATTTAGTACAGAGGCAATATGCTAACCTCTCAAAAGAACAGAAAGAGAAACTAGCTGAAGGTCCAGGACTTGCAGACTTCATTTCAGACGATGTCTCAGAATACAGCGGTAATGAAAGCATTAAGCGTGTTAAAGGTGAAAGGTGAGGTGTCAAACTTTATATCAGAATATTCAGTACAATTTAAATTATAAAAAAACTCACTTTGGCAGATGAATGTCTCTGAGCTGTGCATGATTAATATGAAGTGCTTGCACTATGAAGTGGATTGTTGGTGCATATCTGGATTTATGAAAAATTGTGTTAATAATCCTTTTTTGTGTATCTGTAATTTAACGTTTCATCATGTTAATTAATAGTACATTTATGTAAAGAAGCTCTCATGGCAAGCAGAAGAGAGGAGAAAACGTCAAAAGGAACACCAAGAAAATATGCAGCTGAGGGCTATCACCTCTGGGGCGCATTCCCATAGTCAGTTATGACTGAAGGGGCTATTATTATTATTATATGTACTCTAAATTGGTGTGAAGAATAAAGCACTAATTTCATATTGTCTTGCCTTTTATGGTCATATTTCTGGTATCATAATCACTATTACTCTACAGCTCCCCAAGGCTTTCAACAGATTTATGCCAAGTCTTTCTGTCACGGGCCAACAACACAAGATGTCTCCATGTCTTCCTCATCTTCATCTCTGTCTTCAGTTCCCTTCTTCAAGTGTTTTTTTGATCTGCCTCTGCTTGTCCTACCCTGGGGACTTTAGAACAAGTACTGTCTGGCAGTGTCTTCCTACAAGCTTCCTCAACGTATTTCTGGTATAGTCCAGTTATATTCATAAAGCAAAATGTATTTATGGTTCTGTTCTGTTGTGTACGGTTCTGTCCTTTAGAATGTATGCATGCAGTAAATATCATAATATGAATATCATATCATTATTGTTGGACGTGTTCAGTGTTCCAAGCTCTTACATCTCTTTGCTGCTCGCATTCTCAGTTCTTTGATCTTGGCGATCCATCTCAGAGTCATCTGATTTATTGCAAGGTTATGCTGTATGTCCATCTTTTTAATAGTCTCTCTCTTAGTGGGAAAGTCACCATCTTCAACATTATTTTTCAGTGGCCTGTCGAGCTTAGGCCTTCAGCAGATCCCATGATAGGTTTCACTGTCCAGTGTCGTCCGTACAAGGTCTTTTCATACCCTTCTTTATTCCTTTCATGTGTGATTCAAATACCTTTCTCCATGTGTTTTTTAGATAACATAGCTATTTTCATCAGTGAATTTTGTAATATACTTATTGTTGTGTATAGAAATGGAAAACTGAAGGTCCTGTAAAATGCATTGCCTTCATATTTTCAGATTGAGGCTTCCAGAATGGCTGAAAACAGAAATACCTGTAGGAAAAAATTACAGCACACTGAAGAAATCACTCAGAAAGTTAAATCTGCACACAGTAAGGATAAGAAGTTTGTGTGGTTGTCTGTGTTTTTCTTTGGCAATTGTTCTTCTTCTTTGATCCTTAGCCGCCGACTGTCAAAGCAGTCTTTGGCTATAAGTTTCAGTATTATTATGTTTAGTAATTACAGCAAAGTGGGACAATGCTGTGCTGTGTTTGTTGAAAGCCTATGCTCCCTGGGAGCTAAAGGGTATTGATGATTGATTTGGAGAAAAAGGGGGTGGGAGCACTTCTGAGCTTCTTCCATGCTGGAAATGATAGTCATACCATGAAGTCATGAAGGGAACAGTCCAATATGTTTCAAGCACATCACAGCCCTTTGACATACGCAGTGGCGTCAAACAAGGCTGCATCCTGGCTCCTACCCTCTTTGGAATCTTCTCTGCCTTGCCTGTTGAAACATGCATTCATAGATGCAACTGAAGGAATATGCCTTCACACTAGGTCTTATGGCTGACTATTTAACCTCGCAAGGCTGAAGGCAAAAACAAAAATCAGAAGGGTCACTATAAGAGATTTGTTATTCACTGAACGAACGAACGAACTTTATTTTCAAAGGGTTGAGAATTGGGCACGCAGGCCCGTCTGACATTCTGCCCTTCCTTTCTCTCACCTTTCATACTGAATTCATTTATTCTCATATGCATTTTACATATCAAATTCAAGGAATTCAACGTTGTAAAGTAAAATAATAATATAGCACACTCATATTAACATTAATTACTTATAAGCATGACATAACATATGTTGAAAAGTACAAACATTATCAGAGATAGATAGATAGATAGATAATTAGATAGATAGATAGATAGATAGATAGATAGATAGATAGATAGATAGATAGATAGATAGATAGATAGATAGATAGATAGATAGATAGATAGATAGATAGATAGAGAGAGAGAACGAACGAACGAACGAACGACCTTTATTTTCAAAGGGTTGAGAATTGGGCACGCAGGCCCGTCTGACATTCTGCCCTTCCTTTCTCTCACCTTTCATACTGAATTCATTTATTCTCATATGCATTTTACATATCAAATTCAAGGAATTCAACGTTGTAAAGTAAAATAATAATATAGCACACTCATATTAACATTAATTACTTATAAGCATGACATAACATATGTTGAAAAGTACAAACATTATCATAGATAGATAGATAGATAGATAGATTAGATAGATTAGATAGATAGATAGATAGATAGATAGATAGATAGATAGATAGATAGATAGATAGATAGATAGATAGATAGAACGAACGAACGAACTTTATTTTCAAAGGGTTTAGAATTGGTCACGCAGGCCCGTCTAACATTCTGCCCTTCCTTTCTCTCTTCTTCCATAGTTAATCTATTTATTCTCACACGTATCCTAAATGTTACTTAAATAATAAAATAACAAGAAAGTACAATAAAATAAAATCCCAACATTGTAACAGTACAATAACAGTTACACAAATTTACAGATGCGTATCATAATTTATACTAAACAGGACAAAATTAACTTTAAAACCTACATATGATGTTATGTAATAATAATAATAATAGCCCCTTCAGTCATAACTGACTATGGGAATGCGCCCCTGAGGTGACAGCGTAATTATTTAAGAACATAACGAAATTAGGGTGGCATATAATCTGCACTCATGATGTATTTGAAAAGTCTGTGATTGAATGAATATGGACTAAGAGTATTTTTTAAGTCGTGTGGAAGAGTATTCCACAGATGAGCAGCAGAAAAAGCTAAACTTTTCTTGAATAAGTCGAGCCTAGGCTTGGGCATGTGTAATTTATTTAAGCGTTGACTGCGTCTTCCGCTGTATTTGAAAATAGGCCACAGATACGTTGGAGCATTCTGTGACAAGATTTTGTGAATAAATTTGGCTTTGTTGAAGAGAAGGCGCTTTCTTAGTGGTAATATGTTAAGATATGTATATGCGTCTACACACTGTGTGAGGTTTTTGTCTGAAATTAGGCGCACTGCACGTTTTTGTAATGAAAAGAGTCTTTTAGTGTTGGACATGGTGCAGTGTTACGGTATATGATATTAACGCCGTCTGCTAAAGGTTACCAGACGTGCAATTGTAAAAGGTTAAGGCATTTAATATATTGCGATAGAGGTTTCAATTTTGAACGCTTTAGACACGATCGATTATGACGTGTATAGAGTTGTTTAGGACACAGTTGGTAACTAAGAAACGCTACCCTTTTCACATTGACCGTCAAGCTGTTAAGACGCGTCTGACTCTCCTTCCAATGTTGGGCATGGTATTGCCATACAGATATATTTTATGCAAGTACGGACATGGGTCAGTCCATTGCTATTACGAAGATTTGAAATGATTAAAGGTCAGTACGAAGTGAAAATTAAGGAAGGATGAATTACAGTCCATAGTATTTGATTTTGCCAGACTCATAGACTCACTGTCGGCCGTTGGAAACCCCAACCGCGCGTGCATACAGCTATGACAATCTGCATACAGTAATTTGATTATTGGACAAGGACTGATAGGATATCTACATATCTATGCCATATATTTTCAAGTTATAATGTGTACCTTTGTGATCAACATGCATGAATCGTCTTGACGTGTAATCTGTATTAAATAATTGTGGACTCAATGGAACCGACTTGTCACATCAATCGTATTCCAAGGTTCAATTATTATTCAGAATCTTCCACCCCTGCATTCGCGTAATCTCACATAGAAGGCACGATACACGATCACTCAAGAATATCAAGAAGATAAAACAATGGCCAGAATTTATAATTACTTTATTGACATTATATGGAACATTGTTCAGAGCTAACCAAACCACTACTTGCAACAGACCACTTGCAACAGTGGTGTCCGGTGTCTGGGGATCGACAAAAAAAAAAAAAAAAAATTTCTGAATGACTTTCGAAGGAAATATTTACGATCAGTTTTCGATCACATGATCCAGCTGAAGATGACGTGGAACACAGTCTAATGCCTAACAACGCGACGTCACTGAAGTTCGTGTAGGTGAAACTATCGGAGAAACTGAAGTCGTTCTGTTAAGCCTAACCAAGGGAAAAATAAGTCATTTGAAGCAGACACAAGAAATGGACTACAGGAGCAGACAGTCAGGGGCTTTAGCCTAGCTGTTGACGACCGCTAGCACTGATCGAAGCAACGGGAAAGATAAGTCTAGCTGTTTAAATTGTCGTCATTGCAAAACCGTAATACTGAGTCCATTTCGCTTTGATTAGGCATGTCTATGTATTTTCATGTATATATGTTAAATTTGTTTTCCATCGTATGTATTTGTTGTTAATTCGTGGGCCGGTTGGAGAGGGAACTGAAATCTCTGGGAATGTCGCGAACAGCTGACCACCTAGATTTCAGTCGTTCTTAGGGAACTTAAACGATCGCACTTTTGGAAGCCCATTGAGGTTGCCATTGGACAGTCTGTCAAAATTTGCTACCGTTTGACAATTTGCGTTAGCTGTACTGTCCCGTAGATAATTGGTGTATTTTATTCGTATTTAGTTAATAATTTTATTCAGTTCTGTACCATGTTCGTTACTATTTCGTCCATTCTCCTCTGACTATCATTTATTTTATGATTATTAAATTTTCGTCCGTTATGAGTCCTGTGACGTCATCATTTTTCGCAGTCATTTTTATTTTTTGTGTACTTTGAATATTAAGTTGACCTCGGGTCAGACCATGACCTTTCATTTGGTCTGTGACATTTCCGCTTATTTTATTTAGTTCATAAATTCATTTTTAATTGTGAAAATGTCTTGTTTGCGTCTTGACATTGTTTGTACCCTTTAGTTGCATCATTGCTTGTCTGTCCTCATGATATATATTTATATTACATTAATAATATGCTATTATATGCAATAATACACTTGTAATCTAATTTAATTAATTTTTTCTGAAATTTAAGGGTAATATGGGACATTGCATAATTATGCAGTGATAGTCCAAGAAAGTAGCACTACAATTTATTATAGATGCCTAGGGCATAATAATATAATATATATATTGACAAAATAAATAATCTTATAGCTACCTTTGAGGTAATAGACCCATTGTATATTATTTAATATACTTTTCTGGTACTAAGAGAGTGACTTAGTACATTGAACAATATAATTACTAGGAATTATACCCAACATTATTGGATATTGAGGTTAATTGGGTGATATAATTACATTATATTTAACAGATATCATAACTATTTATGATATAGTATTATTTAGATACAATATTGTTACAAAATATTGTCTATTAGGTGAACTTAAACATTAAGTTCAATACTATTGTGATTACTTATATTGAATATTTCTAAGTTGAGTAAGTATAATAATTACTCTGAAGCTACTATTGACTATTTTAATCAGTAATTATCAATAATTACTACAGATAAAAGTCAAAATGCTTACTATAGACCATTTCGTTAAAATTGGCCGTGATTATGGTTATAAATCTCAAGAACTTCGTCAGTTTGCTGAATCAGAACTCGAAAAATATGAAAGAAAGGAAGAAGAGAAAAAGGCTGCATTAAAGAAAGAGGAAGAGGAACAAAAGGCAGCATTAAAGAAAGAGGAAGAGGAACAAAAGGCAGCATTAAAGAAAGAGGAAGCAGAACTTGAGATGAAGCAAATTGCCAAGGAAAATAGGTTGAGAGAGATTGCTCAACGTGAAAGAGAAGAGCAAAGAGCAATCTCCAGGCAGGAAGAAGAGAATAAATTGAAACGAGAGGAAATTATTTTACAACAAGAAATGGAATTGGCGCGTATTAAATTGGAGACAGCAAGATTACAAGCACAAAATGCTGATGCAAACCAGAATAATAACGCACAAAATGGATCATCATCCAGCCAGCCTAAACACTTCTACAACTTTAAACTACCCATTTTCAACTTGAACGTCGACGACCTTTCATCGTTCCTGGCACGGTTTGAACAGACTTGCAAATCTAACCATTTGCCTGAAGAGTCATGGGTACTCAAGTTAAATGAATTCTTGGTTGGAGAACCACTGACAGCTTCTCAAAATGCTGACCCATCAATAGCTAATAACTACGGTGCTATTAAGTCCTTGCTTCTACGAAGATTTCACCTGGACGAGGAACACTGTAGGTTGAAATTTAAGGGAATTTTACCTGAATCTCCAAGGGATTTTGCAGGATTCATTGCGAATATACGCAATACATTTAACAGATGGGTTGAACTGGCAGAAGTCAACAAATCATACGACAAATTAGTTGATTTACTACTACGAGATAAGGTATTATCTTCGGTTAGCCAGCCATTTTTTGCATATTTGCAGGAGCGTAAACCAGGTACTATGGATGAGTTAGAAAAAATTTCTTTAAACTACTGTTCGGCACACCCGAATGCAACCATTTCTAACTCCTCATTAAGAGAACCTCTACCTGTGGCGTCTAATATGGCCTACAATCACAATAACAAACAAAGACATCACAGTGTAGACAGAAGCAGGTTCCAAAGAAATCACAATGTTAACTTTCAGAAGGGACATAATAATGATTTCAACAATAAAAATGAGTTCAACAGAGGTAGATCACGAGATAGAAATTATTCACCTCAAACAAACTACCACAATGGTCAACATAACACTCATTATAATCGATCACATACTCCCAATGATAATAGTAACTGGAAGGGTAATAATCATGGCTCGAGACATCGAGATAATAGTTACTATAGAGGACGACGAGATAATTCTAACAATTATACTCGGAATCGATCTCATTCTCGGGGATCATCTCATTACAACCATAATACAGGGGCGGCAGTTACAAATAATACTACCCCTATAGCTCAGGTTCCACTTGACAATAATACAACACAGTCTTCTGCTGCATGTTTTGCTATTAATTATAATGTGGCAAATAGTTGCCAGCAATGCAATCTTATTTTTCAGAAGGCGAAAGAAACAGTGCTTAACTGCGGACATATTATACCACAGGTAGGTCTTGCAGTCAACGATGGAACAGGCCTACTAATTTTTAACAGAGGATTAGTTAATGGAACCGTCGTCTCAGTATTGAGGGATTCGGGATCCACAACGATTGGTGTACGACAGTCGCTGGTACATCCCAGCTGTGCAACGGGGGAATATGTTCGTTGCATGACGTTTGGTGGAACAATAGAGTTTTACCCCACAGCTATTATTCATGTCAACACTCCTTTCTTCACAGGAAACGTAAAAGTATGTATGCTAAAAAAGCCTATAGCTGATTTGATGGTTGGTCGTATACACGGCAGTAAAGATTGTACTCCAGATGAGATTATAGAATGGGAGAAACATAACCTATGCACTGGAAACGCCGTGACGACTAGAGCACAGACTCAACTCATGGAGAAAGTTGATGATAATAAAATGGATGCAGACAACCAAGAGGAATTTGTAGTCAATTCACCTATTGACAGGGAAACATTTGCAACCAAACAAAAAGAGGATAAATCTTTAAAAAAATTTTTTAAGCTGGTTGATAAAGTTGACAATCTATCCTCAGGTAATAATAACAAACATTGTTTTGTTATTAAAAATGGCATATTGATTAGATGTTTTAATGACAAATCACAAATGAAACAACAAGTTATGGTCCCATATACTTTTAGACGGTACATTCTTCAACACGCACATGACTCACATTGTGCTGGACATATGGGATATACTCGAACACGATCTCGAGTACTGTCTTCATTCTTTTGGCCAGGGGTGTCAAGAGATATTTCGCAGTATGTACGTTCCTGTACTACATGCCAAGAAGTGAAAGCACGTGGAGCTTTTCACACGGCGCCTATTCAGGCTTGCGATATCTCAGTGAGACCTTTTGACAAGATGGCAATAGACATTATTGGTCCATTGCTGCCAGAGGACATAGATTCGTCCTTACGTGCATTGATTTGTGCACACGATGGCCGGAAGCTATCCCATTAAAGACCACCACTACCACAGATGTAGCTGATGCACTACATCTCATCTTTTCTAGAATAGGGTTTCCTAGAAAACTTTTATCAGACCATGGGTCACAGTTTATATCTGACACCATGAAGGAAGTCATGAAAACTTGGGACATTGATAGGAATTTAAGTAGTATTTATCATCCGATGAGTAATGGTGCGGTTGAAAGACTTAACCGTACACTTAAACAACTACTACATAAGGTTACTGCTAAGCACCCTCATGACTGGGACAGAGCACTCCCAGCTGTTCTATTTGCTTATCGGGAGGTACCGCATGAACAAACTGGCTTCTCTCCCTTTGAATTAGTTTTTGGTGCTCCCCCAAGAGGTCCTATGGGACTAATAAAAGACTTATTAATTGACGACGAGATGACTCAGGACACTCAGTCATCTTACGAGTACGTGATTAATCTTCGGAAGAACATTATTGAGTCTTGCCAGTTGGCAACAGCTTCTTCTGAGGCTGCAAAAGCTAAGGCTCGATCTCTACAAAATATGTCTCGACGATTACGCCAATTATTCCCAGGCGACGAAGCTTATGTGTTACTTCCTCACAATAACAATAAATTATTGATATCTTGGAATGGTCCTTACAAAGTCATTGATAAAATTTCCGACGTTGATTACGTCTTAGATATCAAGGGACACAAAAAGATATTTCATATTAACATGCTCAAGCAATTTCATACACGTCCTGAACACTTACAGTCAATTTTTCATGAACTAGATGACAACACAGTATCCACTTGTCATTATACTAACTTATCTGTCATCCAGGAAGAAGAATCTTCTTTTCCTGAGGTACAGTTACCATTACCTGTACCAGTAGTTCAACCTACTGAATCTTGGCGGGATGTAACCATCTCTTCAACGGTTACACCGCAACAGCGTCTACAGATTGCTAATCTATTACAATCTTATCCAGATGTGTTGACCGACGTTCCGGGTCGCACATCGGCTATCAGTCATGACATTACTCTCAATGACGATACACCTATTTGTGTACATCCCTATTCTGTTCCTTTACATTTCCTTGCTAAAACTACTAAGGAACTTGAACAGATGTTGTCTCTGGGAATCATTGAGACTAGTAATTCGCCATTCTCTTCTCCATTAGTGATTGTCCGGAAGAAGGACAATAACATTAGACTATGTGTTGATTATAGAAAATTAAATGCTAAGACTATAGTTGACAGCGAACCACATCCACTTATCGACGACTTACTACCACGTCTATCCAACGCAACTATATTTAGTAAGATAGACTTAACTAAAGGTTATTGGCAGATACCACTGACCGAAAAGGCTAAGTACTACACCGCATTTTCCATGCCACAAGGTCTATACCAGTGGAATGTGATGCCTTTTGGGCTTGTTAATGCGCCAGCTACCTTCATTCGCCTGATGCGACAAATTTTATCAGGTAGACCAGACGTTATTACATATATTGACGACATATGCTTGTTTAGTTCGTCGTTTGAGGAACATGTTTTGGGACTTAGATATGTTTTTGACACTCTAAGGAATTATCATCTAACTGCTAAACCTACAAAGGTGCAAATCGCGTGTAATGAGATAACCTTTTTGGGACATATCATTGGATCGGGATATATCCGAACGTTACCTAGTACAGTCTCAAAAATTCTAAACATAGCAATTCCTCAGACGAAGAAACAGGTCAGGAGTTTGTTAGGACTTGTTCAATATTACAGTAGATTCATACCAAACTTGTCATCCATCACGGCTGTATTGTCTTCATTGTTAAAAAAAGATATGCCGGTGAAGGTGACATGGACTGGTACATGCAATGAAACTTTCAACAAAATTATAAATTTGTTCTCGCATGAACCAATTTTAAGACTTCCCGATGCTTCCAAAAGATTTTTCTTACGAACAGATGCTAGTAACTACGGCATTGGTGCATGCCTGCTCCAGAACCATGACGGCATTCTACACCCCACCTTATACATCTCAAGAAAGCTAAAGCCGGCTGAAACAAAGTATTCCACAGTCGACAAGGAACTTTTGTCTGTGATCTGGGCAATAACGAAGCTGGAGAAATTCTTACTCGGTGCCCCCTTTACCATACAGACGGACCAACGTGCGGTCGCATCCTTGCGTCGATCCAACCACAAAAGCCAAAAACTTGCCAGATATTCAATCATCCTACAGCCATTCGAGTTCTCCATTGAACACATACCTGGCACTGAAAATTGTGTGGCAGATGCATTGTCACGTAATCCTATTGACGACGAATAATCAACATTGACACTCTTAAACTACATCAATCAGAACTACATTGGATTGAACGAAGTATCAACTATAAAGGAACTAACCTTGCCTTCAATTCAAACTTTATAAACACTATATGCATCACAGAATTGAACGACAAGACAATCAAGGTATATATACTTACATTCGAACTTCGTATAATATCCATACACGAGATATGAATACTCTTTGAACAATCATGGAATAATATCTGACGACAAGTCGAACTTATTATCCTATGGACTCTTAATTCTTCGATGCAGTTATAAATGACATTTCTCTCCGACGTGGACATTTGAACACTTTTGCCTAAAAGAATTCATCAGGATCAAGACTACGGATGGATCATCATATCCTATACTAATTAATTAGTTAACTTAACTTCTTAATTGAATTATTATCAATAAAATGAAAGGTGAGAAAAAAATTAAATGAAAAAAAAAAAAGAGAACGAAATACTAAAAAGAAGAAATTATGAAAAGAGAAAATAAATCTCACACAAGTATTAGATTAATAATTTTTTTTTTTAATGTACCTATACAGTATTTAGTTAGTTAAGTTAGTTAGTTATTATTCACTAACACTTAACACACACAATTAAGTTAAAACTTATATTCGAATTTCTTTCTATTTCTTCTTACTTAGTTTGTCTTTTCTTCTCTCATAACATCGCGTGAAATTAGAATCTTAATAATTTAACTCTTAGTTTAATTAATTAATTTAATTTTAATTAGTCAAATTAATTCCTATATGACATACTAATACGACAGACCTTACTTTAATTTAATTTTATCATTCACTATTAACATTGGACATTTATTTAGTTGATATAATGACATGTATAATATTGATATATAATGTGATTTATGATTAGATGACTATGACAAATAGTTAGTTGACACGACCGCAACACGGTTCTACTCAGAACATCGTCGGCCATATGTCACAATTGTGTTAAATTTTTTTTGAAAAATTGTTAAGTCGGATAGATATTGAAAAAAAATCTATCGATTTTTTTTTCCCCGGTGTACAGGGAATTGTTACGGTATATGATATTAACGCCGTCTGCTAAAGGTTACCAGACGTGCAATTGTAAAAGGTTAAGGCATTTAATATATTGCGATAGAGGTTTCAATTTTGAACGCTTTAGACACGATCGATTATGACGTGTATAGAGTTGTTTAGGACACAGTCGGTAACTAAGAAACGCTACCCTTTTCACATTGACCGTCAAGCTGTTAAGACGCGTCTGACTCTCCTTCCAATGTTGGGCATGGTATTGCCATACAGATATATTTTATGCAAGTACGGACATGGGTCAGTCCATTGCTATTACGAAGATTTGAAATGATTAAAGGTCAGTACGAAGTGAAAATTAAGGAAGGATGAATTACAGTCCATAGTATTTGATTTTGCCAGACTCATAGACTCACTGTCGGCCGTTGGAAACCCCAACCGCGCGTGCATACAGCTATGACAATCTGCATACAGTAATTTGATTATTGGACAAGGACTGATAGGATATCTACATATCTATGCCATATATTTTCAAGTTATAATATGTACCTTTGTGATCAACATGCATGAATCGTCTTGACGTGTAATCTGTATTAAATAATTGTGGACTCAATGGAACCGACTTGTCACATCAATCGTATTCCAAGGTTCAATTATTATTCAGAATCTTCCACCCCTGCATTCGCGTAATCTCACATAGAAGGCACGATACACGATCACTCAAGAATATCAAGAAGATAAAACAATGGCCAGAATTTATAATTACTTTATTGACATTATATGGAACATTGTTCAGAGCTAACCAAACCACTACTTGCAACAGACCACTTGCAACATGCAGCCATCCCAAATTGTGGAACAATAGTCTAGATGTGTTTGTATCTGGGATGTATAGAACATTTTTCGTGTCTCCTCATCTAGGAAATGTTTGATTTTAGCTAACTGGTAAACTTTTTGTGCCGTTTGTTTGGTCAGTGCTTGTACATGCGAATTCCAACTTAAATGTTGGTCAATTATGAGTCCTAGTGTTTTATATTCATTTACATTTTCAATTAAAGAGGTTCCAATGTAGAGCTGAAGTGTTGTTTTCGGCGAGTTTTGTAATTTTTGTCTAGTTGATATTATCATACATTTTGTTTTAGTGATATTTATTTGCATGCAGTTTTCATTGCTCCACTTAATAAGATTGTCTGTGTCGCTTTGTAATAATATTTCTAGCGTGTTGCAACTTTTATCACTAGTATAAATGGTACAGTCATCGGCAAATAGGTCGCAGGATGAGTGCTCGATGTGTAGTGGAAGGTCATTTATGTAAATGGAAAAAAGTAGAGGGCCGAGAATAGAACCCTGAGGAACACCAGTGTCAATAATAGTTGGGCTTGACAAGGAGTTATTGTACCACACTACTTGCTGTCTGTCGGACAGGAATGATTTAAGTAATGTCACTAGTTTAAAGTTAACTTTCATTGTTTCTAATTTTCTTATTAAAACAGCGTGATCTAACATATCAAATGCTTTCCTAAAGTCTACAAAGATTGCTCCACATATGTTATCGTTATTTATGTTTAGGTGCAAGTTGTCTATCATCTTAGTTAGAGCTGTGTGGCATGAATGCTTTTGTCGAAACCCTGACTGACTGTCAATTAGCAAGTCATTGCTAACTAGGTAATGTAGTGTTGCTTTATGTATGTGTTTTTCTAGTGGTTTAGAAAGCGATGATAAAAGAGAAATAGGTCTATAGTTACCAAGATTACTGTTATCTGACGAGCCAGGTTTGAAGAGAGGATATACTTTGGCAATCTTAAAGGCTGAAGGAAAATAACTTTTAGCAATACATTGATTATATATAAAAGTTAGTGAATCACTAATAGCTGGTGCGGCGTAACGCAGTATTCGATTACTAATTCCGTCAAGCCCTGATGAGCTATTATCCTTAAGGCCAATAAGATAGTTATACACTTCATTAACTGTCATAAAAGGAATGTCGGGTGGAACTGAGTTTGTACATTTGTTTTTACAGAATGCTGAAAGTTTGTCTAAGTCACTACAGGAAGGTGGTATTGTGGATTTCAGACCGTTTATTTCTGCTTGAAAGTGATTGCTGAAGTCGGTGCAAGTAAATGAAGTGTTGGAAGAGAATGAGTCTGGTGCATTACGTTTTTTCGCTAAGGTGTTAATTGCCTTCCATATTTCCTTGCTATTTGATTTGTTCTGAACTATATTTCTAAAACGATTTTTCTTTTCTTTCCGAATTAAATATTGAACTTTGTTCCTGTATACCCTGTATGTGTTGAGGTCCTTATTTTTGTGCGCTTGATCTCTCTGCCTCATAGCCTCCAACACTTCCTGCGTGATCCACGGAGATTTTAATTGTCGTTTGACGCGAATTTCCTTAGCTGGTACGTGCGTGTCAAAAACATTATAAAAAATTTTTGTCCAGTATTCAATAGCGTCATCCGGATCAGGAAGTTGGTAAACACGGGCAAGAGGTGCAGTTAGCAAGTCATTTAAAAATAATTCCTTACTGAAATGTTTGAAACTTCTAAATTTGATACTTACATGTTTATTTTTTGGAACTTTACATTTATTCTTTGACCATGTACAGCATACTGGATAGTGGTCACTCATTGCAATATTAGGGACAGAGCATTCTATGATGTTTTCTGGGCAAGTTACGTAGATGTGGTCGATTAGTGTGGTTGATGCTTGTGTTACTCTTGTAGGCTGGTTAACTATTTGTTTTAAGTTGTACGATAATATTATATTTTTCCATGTTAGATTTGAATTGTGTATATCGATGTTGAAATCACCAAGAAGAACAACCTCCTTGACTGTGGCAAATACATTGTCCATCATTATGGTGAAATCTTCGTACCATATAGGTCCTGCACTAGGATTTCGATAAAGATATCCCACCAGAAATGGGCCCTGATTCGGTAGCTTTATTTCCAACCATACACATTCTATCTCTGCTGTCTCTAAGTCGTTTCTGCGGCGAAAATTAAGGGAAGTGGAAATATAAACTGTTATACCTGTCTCTTGTTTTTTGCTTGCGTCTCGCCGAATAGTTTTAAAACCATTTAACGCAATGTCATCGTCTGTTATTCTGTCATTTAGGCGACTTTCTGAAAGTCCAAAAATGTGAAAATTATTACTTAGAATGTATGTAAGTTCGGGGAGTTTACCTAGAAGATGGTAAATATTCAGATGACCAAGTCGTAGACCATCCTTGTGAAGCCACGGTACATAATTACCAGCCATGCTTGTATAGTAAAAAGAAAGATATATTTAAAAAAAATATAAAAAAAATATAAAAAAAAATACAAGTTAAAAAACAGTTAGGCTATGCACACAAAAAGCGCAAAATATTTTTACGAATTAATACTTCACCAAGGAAGTGGAATTCAAGAAATGAGAAATTGCAGAAAATACAATATTAAAATAATTAATACAACTAATAAAAAACAATTTCAACTGAGTATATGAAAATTGTCACAAAACAATCAGGCATACAACATATCACACCAGAACTGCTCAACACAACAAAGTGAAGTTAAACGAGAGATGGAAGAAATTAATAATAGTCACAAGTCAGACAAGTTAAGTATACAACACTTCACACCTTAACACCGAAAATTCTAACAAATTGAAGCTACGCGTGATAATAAGAAATTTAAATTGTAACGAAATAAGTAATCAAAGAAAATTTTTTTTAGAGGATATTAACCGATAAACTATTAAAAGTTCTGATTATTACCGTTGTATTAAAAAATCAACAAATGTTCAAATGGAGTGAAGGCTGTAGTAACAGAGATTTAGTGAAGCAAAGTGTTTGTTCGTCAATAACTGACGTCTCTGCCGGGCATATAATAGGGATGACTTTGGGCAGACATCATTAATGCTTGTCTAAGTGACGCAGGGCTGAATTGCATCAGATAGACAAGTTCAGGGTTCCACTGAGGACGATAATAAGAACTAGGGGAGGAAGCATGGTGATCTCTGATTTCTTCCGTCCTTGTTGTAGTGTTGGTAGGAGTATTCTGCGCCTGGGACATTGGAATACTGTTGGTAGAGGTACCTGAGTGGGGCTGCTTTGTGACTAATGGGGGAAACATGGTATCATAAGATTCGGCTTCCTGATTGAAAGTGGCGTTGTGATAGCTGGAAGGCTGCCTGCTTGCAATAGGTGTGCTTCTTTGAGGGGTAGGTGGGGTTTGTGATGTGTTGTAATTATATGTTGATGTCTCAGTAGATTTCGTTGCATTCTCTATATGGGTTGAGCTGTCTTGTTGTGTCCTTTCTGGATATTTTATGTTTTTGGCCAGGATACTGCTTCCCAGTGTGGATGTGTGAATTTGATCTCTGTAGAGTCGTTTCTTAGGTGCTCCTGAGTTAGATGTAAAGAATGGAGTATTGTTGATGAAGCCAAGGCCGTTTTGTTTACAATAGTTCTGTAGTTTTGTGTTGTAAGTGTCCGCTGTGCGACGCTGAAACCCATAGCATGGTGGTATGATTGATGAAATAAAGATGGAGGCTTTGGGAAATTTTTGTTTTATTGTAGCCACCAATCCTGAGGGGTTTAGGCTCTGCTCATTCATGATATCATTAATTCCTACGTGTAGTGTTGTTTTTGTTATCTTGTGATTAATATCGAACTTATTAATTATGTCCAGTAGTCTTTTAATACCAGCCCCCGGCACTGTCATAACTGAAACGATGTCTTCTCTTGTAGTGGACATTCTTTCACAATAAATACCCTTCAAGAGGGAGTCACCAATTACAATATGTGTAACGTCACTACGTATTTCTTCACTTTGTTTTCTATTAGATTGATGCTGCTGCCTTTTGTGGTGTTCTTTTTGTGGACTGTTGTGATGGCTCTGAGATTTGTGAATTTGGTTTTCGGGCACTGGAACGTTGTCTGGTAGGGATGCTGATACCTGCTCATTTTCTGTTGAACAATCCTCAAGAACTTGAAATCTGTTGGTAATTTTGACTCCAATGGGATATGTTGTGTTTGTGAGTGTCTCTTCGTGTTTTTTGTGTACAGTTTGGTGGTGACCTTTTTGCTGATTTGGCGTATTTTTATGTATGGATTCTTCGCAATCTTCTACTATTGTTTGAGGATGATCTGGTTGTCTTATCTTATAGAGTGAGAAGTCTCTCTGCAGTTTTTCGATGATGTCCTTCATGCTAGAATTGTCTTCCCTCAGAGATACTATCTCCCTTTTAAGAAGTTCGTTTTCGGCCTTGAGCGATGTCTGTATACTAGACATGAGATCACCAATTAAACTTCGTAGCGTGTCCTCCATATTTTGCATTAGCTCCTGGCAGCACGACACAGGTAACTTCGTGGTGTCTTCTTTTTGTTGCTCAAGAGATACAGTTTCAGCTTTTCGTATATTTTCATGGTCCATGGGGTATTCGATGGCCAACATAGGTTTAGAAATTGTAGGGGTGTCTGTTATTGTATCCAATACTGCAGAAGGTAGAATTTCTGATTCACTGTGAGACATTGGGTTGCAGCTGATGTTGAGAATGTCGTTGTCGGTAGTAAAGTCACTTATGCCTGGAATCATTGAGTCTACTGCCAAGTGGGGCATAGAAACAGCGGAGTCCATTTTAGTGTTTTCTAACTCAACATCAGTTACAATTTTTGCAGATTCTTTTAATTCTTCAAATTCTGTTTCTAGCCATGATTCGATAGCTGCGGCAGTCCCCTGGGTCATAATTTTGTTCTTAGTGTGATAAAGGTGAATTTTGAGAAGTGGTGTTGTTATAACGTCTTCTACTAGTGCACCATTTATGTCTGTTCTTGACTCTACAAGTCCTGTTTCGTAGAATTTAATGACAATGAAACGAAATGCCTCGTACTGAAAGGTGTTCTGGAATGTTATAGTTACACATTTTCCATGACTTGATAGCTTCAAGGTTATACCGGACCCTGTTCTACAACCTTTAAGTTTTAGGTGAATAGCCCTCTCTTTGTTCAAAGCATAGTTCTTTATGGTCGTTGGTCTTAAACGAGCGTCCCTGGGGCCCACTGTTAGCTGCGAACTAACACCTTCTTCCAAGCATGACATTGTTACATTCCACCGGGCGTTTTGTTATCGGTGAGGAACATTGTATACCGGGAAAATTTTATGATGCTTGATAGCAACGCTTGACCAACAACTGACCTCTTGCTTTGGCGAAGGTCACATTCGGATGAGTCATGTAGTCATTGTTAAAAATATCCTCCAATAACATAGAGAAAAAACTGATACACATTTCAACGGTATTCTATAAAATGTTACACATTACATTAACACAATATCATGTTTAAAAATTTCAGAGAGAGAGAGAGAGAGAGAGAGAGAGAGAGAGAGAGAGAGAGAGAGAGAGAGAGAGATAGATAGATAGATAGATAGATAGATAGATAGATAGAACGAACGAACTTTATTTTCAAAGGGTTTAGAATTGGTCACGCAGGCCCGTCTACATTCTGCCCTTCCTTTCTCTCTTCTTCCATAGTTAATCCATTTATTCTCACACGTATCCTAAATGTTACTTAAATAATAAAATAACAAGAAAGTACAATAAAATAAAATCCCAACATTGTAACAGTACAATAACAGTTACACAGATTTACAGATGCGTATCATAATTTATACTAAACAGGACAAAATTAACTTTAAAACCTGCATATGATGTTATGTAATTATTTAAGAACATAACGAAATTAGGGTGGCATATAATCTGCACTCATGATGTATTTGAAAAGTCTGTGATTGAATGAATATGGACTAAGAGTATTTTTTAAGTCGTGTGGAAGAGTATTCCACAGATGAGCAGCAGAAAAAGCTAAACTTTTCTTGAATAAGTCGAGCCTAGGCTTGGGCATGTGTAATTTATTTAAGCGTTGACTGCGTCTTCCGCTGTATTTGAAAATAGGCCACAGATACGTTGGAGCATTCTGTGACAAGATTTTGTGAATAAATTTGGCTTTGTTGAAGAGAAGGCGCTTTCTTAGTGGTAATATGTTAAGATATGTATATGCGTCTACACACTGTGTGAGGTTTTTGTCTGAAATTAGGCGCACTGCACGTTTTTGTAATGAAAAGAGTCTTTTAGTGTTGGACATGGTGCAGCCATCCCAAATTGTGGAACAATAGTCTAGATGTGTTTGTATCTGGGATGTATAGAACATTTTTCGTGTCTCCTCATCTAGGAAATGTTTGATTTTAGCTAACTGGTAAACTTTTTGTGCCGTTTGTTTGGTCAGTGCTTGTACATGCGAATTCCAACTTAAATGTTGGTCAATTATGAGTCCTAGTGTTTTATATTCATTTACATTTTCAATTAAAGAGGTTCCAATGTAGAGCTGAAGTGTTGTTTTCGGCGAGTTTTGTAATTTTTGTCTAGTTGATATTATCATACATTTTGTTTTAGTGATATTTATTTGCATGCAGTTTTCATTGCTCCACTTAATAAGATTGTCTGTGTCGCTTTGTAATAATATTTCTAGCGTGTTGCAACTTTTATCACTAGTATAAATGGTACAGTCATCGGCAAATAGGTCGCAGGATGAGTGCTCGATGTGTAGTGGAAGGTCATTTATGTAAATGGAAAAAAGTAGAGGGCCGAGAATAGAACCCTGAGGAACACCAGTGTCAATAATAGTTGGGCTTGACAAGGAGTTATTGTACCACACTACTTGCTGTCTGTCGGACAGGAATGATTTAAGTAATGTCACTAGTTTAAAGTTAACTTTCATTGTTTCTAATTTTCTTATTAAAACAGCGTGATCTAACATATCAAATGCTTTCCTAAAGTCTACAAAGATTGCTCCACATATGTTATCGTTATTTATGTTTAGGTGCAAGTTGTCTATCATCTTAGTTAGAGCTGTGTGGCATGAATGCTTTTGTCGAAACCCTGACTGACTGTCAATTAGCAAGTCATTGCTAACTAGGTAATGTAGTGTTGCTTTATGTATGTGTTTTTCTAGTGGTTTAGAAAGCGATGATAAAAGAGAAATAGGTCTATAGTTACCAAGATTACTGTTATCTGACGAGCCAGGTTTGAAGAGAGGATATACTTTGGCAATCTTAAAGGCTGAAGGAAAATAACTTTTAGCAATACATTGATTATATATAAAAGTTAGTGAATCACTAATAGCTGGTGCGGCGTAACGCAGTATTCGATTACTAATTCCGTCAAGCCCTGATGAGCTATTATCCTTAAGGCCAATAAGATAGTTATACACTTCATTAACTGTCATAAAAGGAATGTCGGGTGGAACTGAGTTTGTACATTTGTTCTTACAGAATGCTGAAAGTTTGTCTAAGTCACTACAGGAAGGTGGTATTGTGGATTTCAGACCGTTTATTTCTGCTTGAAAGTGATTGCTGAAGTCGGTGCAAGTAAATGAAGTGTTGGAAGAGAATGAGTCTGGTGCATTACGTTTTTTCGCTAAGGTGTTAATTGCCTTCCATATTTCCTTACTATTTGATTTGTTCTGAACCATATTTCTAAAATGATTTTTCTTTTCTTTCCGAATTAAATATTGAACTTTGTTCCTGTATACCCTGTATGTGTTGAGGTCCTTATTTTTGTGCGCTTGATCTCTCTGCCTCATAGCCTCCAACACTTCCTGCGTGATCCACGGAGATTTTAATTGTCGTTTGACGCGAATTTCCTTAGCTGGTACGTGCGTGTCAAAAACATTATAAAAAATTTTTGTCCAGTATTCAATAGCGTCATCCGGATCAGGAAGTTGGTAAACACGGGCGAGAGGTGCAGTTAGCAAGTCATTTAAAAAGAATTCCTTACTGAAATGTTTGAAACTTCTAAATTTGATACTTACATGTTTATTTTTTGGAACTTTACATTTATTCTTTGACCATGTACAGCATACTGGATAGTGGTCACTCATTGCAATATTAGGGACAGAGCATTCTATGATGTTTTCTGGGCAAGTTACGTAGATGTGGTCGATTAGTGTGGTTGATGCTTGTGTTACTCTTGTAGGCTGGTTAACTATTTGTTTTAAGTTGTACGATAATATTATATTTTTCCATGTTAGATTTGAATTGTGTATATCGATGTTGAAATCACCAAGAAGAACAACCTCCTTGACTGTGGCAAATACATTGTCCATCATTATGGTGAAATCTTCGTACCATATAGGTCCTGCACTAGGATTTCGATAAAGATATCCCACCAGAAATGGGCCCTGATTCGGTAGCTTTATTTCCAACCATACACATTCTATCTCTGCTGTCTCTAAGTCGTTTCTGCGGCGAAAATTAAGGGAAGTGGAAATATAAACTGTTATACCTGTCTCTTGTTTTTTGCTTGCGTCTCGCCGAATAGTTTTAAAACCATTTAACGCAATGTCATCGTCTGTTATTCTGTCATTTAGGCGACTTTCTGAAAGTCCAAAAATGTGAAAATTATTACTTAGAATGTATGTAAGTTCGGGGAGTTTACCTAGAAGATGGTAAATATTCAGATGACCAAGTCGTAGACCATCCTTGTGAAGCCACGGTACATAATTACCAGCCATGTTTGTATAGTAAAAAGAAAGATATATTTTAAAAAATATAAAAAATATATAAAAAAAATTACAAGTTAAAAAACAGTTAGGCTATGCACACAAAAAGCGCAAAATATTTTTACGAATTAATACTTCACCAAGGAAGTGGAATTCAAGAAATGAGAAATTGCAGAAAATACAATATTAAAATAATTAATACAACTAATAAAAAACAATTTCAACTGAGTATATGAAAATTGTCACAAAACAATCAGGCATACAACATATCACACCAGAACTGCTCAACGCAACAAAGTGAAGTTAAACGAGAGATGGAAGAAATTAATAATAGTCACAAGTCAGACAAGTATACAACACTTCACACCTTAACACCGAAAATTCTAACAAATTGAAGCTACGCGTGATAATAAGAAATTTAAATTGTAACGAAATAAGTAATCAAAGAAAAATTTTTTAGAGGATATTAACCGATAAACTATTAAAAGTTCTGATTATTACCGTTGTAAAAAAAAAATCAACAAATGTTCAAATGGAGTGAAGGCTGTAGTAACAGAGATTTAGTGAAGCAAAGTGTTTGTTCGTCAATAACTGACGTCTCTGCCGGGCATATAATAGGGATGACTTTGGGCAGACATCATTAATGCTTGTCTAAGTGACGCAGGGCTGAATTGCATCAGATAGACAAGTTCAGGGTTCCACTGAGGACGATAATAAGAACTAGGGGAGGAAGCATGGTGATCTCTGATTTCTTCCGTCCTTGTTGTAGTGTTGGTAGGAGTATTCTGCGCCTGGGACATTGGAATACTGTTGGTAGAGGTACCTGAGTGGGGCTGCCTTGTGACTAATGGGGGAAACATGGTATCATAAGATTCGGCTTCCTGATTGAAAGTGGCGTTGTGATAGCTGGAAGGCTGCCTGCTTGCAATAGGTGTGCTTCTTTGAGGGGTAGGTGGGGTTTGTGATGTGTTGTAATTATATGTTGATGTCTCAGTAGATTTCGTTGCATTCTCTATATGGGTTGAGCTGTCTTGTTGTGTCCTTTCTGGATATTTTATGTTTTTGGCCAGGATACTGCTTCCCAGTGTGGATGTGTGAATTTGATCTCTGTAGAGTCGTTTCTTAGGTGCTCCTGAGTTAGATGTAAAGAATGGAGTATTGTTGATGAAGCCAAGGCCGTTTTGTTTACAATAGTTCTGTAGTTTTGTGTTGTAAGTGTCCGCTGTGCGACGCTGAAACCCATAGCATGGTGGTATGATTGATGAAATAAAGATGGAGGCTTTGGGAAATTTTTGTTTTATTGTAGCCACCAATCCTGAGGGGTTTAGGCTCTGCTCATTCATGATATCATTAATTCCTACGTGTAGTGTTGTTTTTGTTATCTTGTGATTAATATCGAACTTATTAATTATGTCCAGTAGTCTTTTAATACCAGCCCCCGGCACTGTCATAACTGAAACGATGTCTTCTCTTGTAGTGGACATTCTTTCACAATAAATACCCTTCAAGAGGGAGTCACCAATTACAATATGTGTAACGTCACTACGTATTTCTTCACTTTGTTTTCTATTAGATTGATGCTGCTGCCTTTTGTGGTGTTCTTTTTGTGGACTGTCGTGATGGCTCTGAGATTTGTGAATTTGGTTTTCGGGCACTGGAACGTTGTCTGGTATGGATGCTGATACCTGCTCATTTTCTGTTGAACAATCCTCAAGAACTTGAAATCTGTTGGTAATTTTGACTCCAATGGGATATGTTGTGTTTGTGAGTGTCTCTTCGTGTTTTTTGTGTACAGTTTGGTGGTGACCTTTTTGCTGATTTGGCGTATTTTTATGTATGGATTCTTCGCAATCTTCTACTATTGTTTGAGGATGATCTGGTTGTCTTATCTTATAGAGTGAGAAGTCTCTCTGCAGTTTTTCGATGATGTCCTTCATGCTAGAATTGTCTTCCCTCAGAGATACTATCTCCCTTTTAAGAAGTTCGTTTTCGGCCTTGAGCGATGTCTGTATACTAGACATGAGATCACCAATTAAACTTCGTAGCGTGTCCTCCATATTTTGCATTAGCTCCTGGCAGCACGACACAGGTAACTTCGTGGTGTCTTCTTTTTGTTGCTCAAGAGATACAGTTTCAGCTTTTCGTATATTTTCATGGTCCATGGGGTATTCGATGGCCAACATAGGTTTAGAAATTGTAGGGGTGTCTGTTATTGTATCCAATACTGCAGAAGGTAGAATTTCTGATTCACTGTGAGAAATTGGGTTGCAGCTGATGTTGAGAATGTCGTTGTCGGTAGTAAAGTCACTTATGTCTGGAATCATTGTGTCTACTGCCAAGTGGGGCATAGAAACAGCGGAGTCCATTTTAGTGTTTTCTAACTCAACATCAGTTACAATTTTTGCAGATTCTTTTAATTCTTCAAATTCTGTTTCTAGCCATGATTCGATAGCTGCGGCAGTCCCCTGGGCCATAATTTTGTTCTTAGTGTGATAAAGGTGAATTTTGAGAAGTGGTGTTGTTATAACGTCTTCTACTAGTGCACCATTTATGTCTGTTCTTGACTCTACAAGTCCTGTTTCGTAGAATTTAATGACAATGAAACGAAATGCCTCGTACTGAAAGGTGTTCTGGAATGTTATAGTTACACATTTTCCATGACTTGATAGCTTCAAGGTTATACCGGACCCGGTTCTACAACCTTTAAGTTTTACGTGAATAGCCCTCTCTTTGTTCAAAGCATAGTTCTTTATGGTCGTTGGTCTTAAACGAGCGTCCCTGGGGCCCACTGTTAGCTGCGAACTAACGCCTTCTTCCAAGCATGACATTGTTACATTCCACCGGGGGTTTTGTTATCGGTGAGGAACATTGTATACCGGGAAAATTTTATGATGCTTGACAGCAACGCTTGACCAACAACTGACCTCTTGCTTTGGCAAAGGTCACATTCGGATGAGTCATGTAGTCATTGTTAAAAATATCCTCCAATAACATAGAGAAAAAACTGATACACATTTCAACGGTATTCTATAAAATGTTACACATTACATTAACACAATATCATGTTTAAAAATTTCACCGTCTAATAACCAATATACTGATATAAAAATCCACGGAATGTGACTTAAACTTCCTGCGTTAATGCTGCGAAATGTGAGAGCAGATCAAAAACACGTCCGTCCATGAGAGAGACAGTCAAAGTCAACAGGAGCTTCAGGGCTTAATGAATCACTTCACCCAAGCATGCAAGGACTTTGGCTTCACATGAAGTCTAAAGAAAACAAATGTGCTGGGTCAAGATGTGGATGTTGCAACAGTTATGATCATCGATAACTATGAATTGCCAGGAGTGCACCACTTCATATACCTGGGGTCTACCATCAACAACAACAGCATCTCTCTAGACACAGAAATTGACAGCTGCTTTGGCAAAACTGAAGCCACCTTTGCCTGCCTCACAATGTGTGTTTGGGGAAACTCACCAGCACACTTCTATATTGCAGCGAGATTTGGACAACCTATACTAAGCAAGAAAGAAGGCTCAGTACCTTCCATCTACGGTGTCTTTGCCACATCATTGGTATTTCATGGAAGGACAAATCGACAGATGTGGAGGTGCTGTCACTTGCTGGCCTTCACAGCATGTATATGTGGCCGGGCTTGCTGATGATGATGATGATGTATAGTGGGTTCGTATCATTACCCTAAACAGTAGGCCGCTCTTTATATGTGGTGGTGTTAGACTTCTGCTTTCTTTCCACATAACGACAACAGTACACAACAGTGTATAACTGACAAATGATGGATGATCTCAATTTGACGAGTGACTTCACTCGGACAGCGATGGAAATTAACGTTGATAACTTTTATTTACACGATCAAGACAAATGTTGAAAATAGGATATGCCAACCTTCCTCATGAGGCTGGCATAACTTATACAGCAAAAAAACTCCTGTAGGCAATGATACTGTCATTCTTCCTTTCTCTCTATGTTCACAGTCGCTATTTCCGTATTCAATACTGTCTCTAGTATCTAGGGTGGTTATAGCTTGAGAACCGCTGCTGTCGATATTTTCTGCTGTCATCAGAATTCTTCATTTATGTGCAATCGTTTGTTTCTAACATTTTGACATAATTCTTCTGACTCTGTCTCTTATTTGTTCTGTGTTCTGGTTGGCGTATCTTGAGACTGGCCTAACTGCGAGGGATGATAATTTTAGCCAACGTCTATGGTTTCCTACTTCTCAGGACTAACTGCTATCTATCGTTCTTGTCATGTACTAACAGTTTATCATGTGTTGGTAACACTCAACATACCTGGGTGTCTTGGGAATTCATACATTCTTGAAATGGCAACACTGTCACTCTTGTCCACAGAATAAATATAATAACTGTCATAGTTTCGTACCAAGTGATTGATCGGCTAGGCAATATTTTCATATTTCTGTTACCACAGAAACAAACCAAACCTTTGGTATTATCGCTGGATGATACCTATCAATTGTGCTTGCCACTTCTAAAATATTACACACTTAGGAGGGAGCCCATTCTAGCTCTTAACACAAAAGCGTTCAAAATCTGACTGACTTAATATTGTACAACAATTTACAACTTTTTCCTGAACATTCTAGATCAAGTTGTCTCGAAAACAACTCACTTATACCCGTGGACCTTCAGTCTCACAGCTGAACTCACTTCGAAAACAAAACTCCAAAGTAAAAAAAACTCCAAACTAAAAAGCTTTTTCTCAAGGGGCGTAAAAACATTACTGTTAATGCTTATTTTGGATTTTCGCCCTTTGCTTATAACTCTATAAGTCAATAGATTTTTGCCCTTTGATTCAAACCTAAAGTCCGTTAGTTTTCCTAATGCAAATTTTTGAAACCGGATTTCTGACACTTGAACTCCCTATTACATATACACTTCTTAGACAGCGCAGACTATGCTGGCTTGGCAACATGGAAGATGGCTGCACCCTGAAGCATATCTTCTATGGACAACTGGCAGATGACAAAACGGTTGGGCAACTGCAGCTGAGGTTCAATGAGGAATGCAGAGAGACATGAGGGCACTGGACACAAATCCAGCAACCTGGGAGGATGAAGCTGCTGATCGCAGCAAGTGACGATGCTGTCTATGTTGCCACTTCAGATATGGCGAAAAGAAACTCTTACAAGAACCAGAAGACAAAAAAAAAATGTCAAAAGGAACACCATGAAAAAAAAGCAGCTGAGGGCTGTCACCTCAGGGGTGTAATCCCATAGTCAGTTATGATTGAAGGGGCTATTATTATTATTATTAGTTGCAATCTGTGAACTAAATCACATCAAAACTGTTGACAAAACAATATGTCTACAAAGTATTTTAACTCTCTCTGACCCAAGCAGTTGTTAAGATTATTCAAGCACTGAAATAGATTGCGACTTTTTTCCCATACGGGATGTTTTATAACCAGCTATGAACATGTATGTTTATGGGAAAATGTCATATATATATATATATATATATATATATATATATATATATATATATATATATATATATATATATATATATATATATATATATATATATATACGAGGGGCGTTCAGAAAGTAATGCACCACATCGTTTTTCTCATCTAATAATGAAGATAGAAGCATGAAATTTTGCACACTTCAAATATGGCATGTGGCAATTGTGTGCACCAAATTGCACCGCAACCGGCCAAATAATACGGCTGCCCTAAACCATTGAAATATAGCGTGTTAGCAACTTGCGTTATAAGCAGCGAATTGTGATAGAGAATTTCTCGTTGCAGAGAAGGCAACTGTTGTCAATATTCACAAGCATCTATGTGATGTGTATGGAAGTTTTGCAGTCGACAGGAGTACAGTCAGTCGCTGGGTTCAGAGAATCAAAGAATCAGGAAGTGGAGATACAGAGCTGCTTGATCGGCCGTGCTTTGGACGTCCTGCCACAGCCACCAACGCAGAAATGTTGAAATGCGCTGAGGGCATTATTCTTACTAATAGGCGAATCACTACTCAACAATTGGCCTTACAGCTGTCAGTCAGCATTGGTAGTGCAAATGCAGTTATAAAAATTCTCGGATTTTCTAAGGTTTGCGCAAGATGGGTTCCTCGAAGTCTCACAAATGACCACCGATTGCAAAGGAAAGCAATTTCTTCTGAATTGTTGGAGCGTTTCAATGCTGATGGAGAGAACGTTTTGGCTAAGATCGTTACAGGTGACAAAACCTGGGCATATCATTTTGAACCTGAGACAAAAAGACAGTCAATGGAGTGGCATCATCCGCAATCATCAAGAACAAAGAAATTCAAGACAATTCCTTCAGCTGGAAAGGTCATGATCACTGTCTTTTGGGACATTGAAGGTGTGATTCTTGTGGACGTTATGCCAAGAGGAGAGACAATCAATTCGCAAGCTTACATTAAGACATTGAAAAAACTCAATCAACGTTTTCACAGAGTTCTGCCGCACAAGAATCCAGCAGACCTGCTTCTTCTTCACGACAATGCTCGCCCTCACACAAGTCTGGCAACACGGGAAGCAATGACTAAATTGGGAGTTGGACTGTACTACCCCATCCACCCTATAGTCCTGATTTGGCACCCTCTGATTTTCATCTATTTGGTCCACTTAAAGATGCACTCCGTGGGACAAGGTTTGAAGATGATGAAGGAGTGATTCATACAGCGAAGAAATGGCTACATGATCAAGACAAAATCTGGTACGGGCTAGGAATACATGCACTTGTTTCGCGCTGGCATAAAGCCGTACAAGTTGATGGGGATTATGTTGAATAATACCGATGTTTACATGACATATCCATGTATATTGTGTATAAATTTCATGCTTTTTGAATAAACAGCTCCTGAGAAAAACGATGTGGTGCATTACTTTCTGAACGCCCCTCGTATATATATATATATATATATATATATATATATATATATATATATATATATATATATATATATATATATATATATATATATATATATATATATATATCATTATATATATCTCATTATATATATACAAGTGTGTATATATATATATATATATATATATATATATATATATATATATATATATATATATATATATATATATATATATATATATATATATATACATATATATATCATTATATATATCTCATTATATATATACAAGTGTGTATATATATATATATATATATATATATATATATATATATATATATATATATATATATATATATATATATATATATATATATATATATATATATATATATATATATATATATATATATATATATATATATATATATATCATTGTAAATTGGTAGAAGAATATTTTGAATTGTTGAAAGTATTACATGCAACAAATAAGTTTGTTTTATATTGTGTCAAGTGTAGATGTGAGCAAAATATGACTACAACCAAACAGGTAAACTTGGTGCCCTTGGGAGAATAATGTACCATAATGTAGTGTGCTATACATCTCATGGAGCAGCAAGAGTTCAAAAATATAACAGCGCTTATGCTATCAAAGCACAGTTGAGGTCACATGATCAGTCTTGTCTGACATATCCTTCCCGTTGAGCCTAATGCAGTTCAGTACATTATATAGGCAGTATATTTACCAGTGTGATGGCTATAGACACCAAATAATGTATATAATGACATAAATCACCAGCAAGCAGTGCACCTACACTTTCAGTTCCCCAAGGAGCATAGGCCTTCACCAAACTTTTGCCTGTGCCATCAGCTCCAAGGTATTTCTTTGTCTTCCTCATCATTTTCATTTCTGTCTCCAGTTCTCATCTCTGTGTGTTTTTTTTCTTTTTTTGTTCTACCTCTGCCTCATTTACCCAGGGAATTCCAGAACAAGGACTGTCTTGTTATAGTTTATTCCTCTGCATGCCTTTGGACCTTGTCTTGCAGAGTCTGAAGACACTATCTTGTAATTCACATTTCTGCTGCTACGTGTGCAACTTTCCCTTGTTCATTTAATGTATTAACGTTCCGGATGTGATTACATGAGTCATCAGCTAGTATCGCAAGTACACCAAATAATATATATATTTATAAATGATGACATGTGTCATCACCTGTGATAAAGTACATTGATACAGCGATAAAATTATTAATTATAAGTATAAAAGTTAAAATAAGATGAGTAGAACTAGAAATAGTAAAGTTGTAACGCGTCTTCTTTCCCCGCGCCAGTCATCGCATTGAGATAAGAACGTAGTGTGAAACCTTATTGCCGCGCCAGTGGTATTGGACTTTATAACTTGCCTGTCAAGGGTTAACGGTAAAAATTTTGAAAAACAACAAGCTTAGTTGTTCCAAGGAAGATAGTAAGAATAAAACAGGGGAGGCATAAACGAACGCATAAAAGTGAGAGAGAGAGCGAACACATGCCACAAATTGTCAAGCGTTAGATTCTTGGATTAGCTACCCAGGACGACAGTGCGAGACGATACGGTGGCAGGTGTTCAGTAACGTGTCGCAAGCTTTGTAGAATTTAAAAATACCCCGCAAAGTCCAATACTTCTTCTAACTATAGGCACACAGTGGAAATATTTGTTCGTTCTATGGGCATGCAGAGGGACTAATATAAACACACACGCGTTGCTCTGTCTGCAAATTAGTACATTTGTGACGTCACCAACTTCTTGTTGCTTCAGTTTGAACTACGCGCGAATCGGGAAAGAGAAGGCGTGTTTAGGCAAAAATGGAAATTGAAACTACTATGGAAATGTATGAAATTCTTTATTAATAGGTTTAGAATCATAAAAGTTTGCTAGTTTAAGAGCTTATCTTCTCCTGATAAATAATATGTTTAAACATACAAAATTCCCCAGTAGATAAGAAAGTTATTGACAAAAGACTGTATTGGTTATGACAGACAGACCAACACATGCTCGTCTTGACTTTCACTAACGTTGACTTTTTTTGACGCGTCCTTGAAAAGGCAGGAAAAGGGTACATGTATTCTATTGGAGGAGGGGTAGACAAGGGGAGAGAAATTATGGGATGGCTTAACACAAAATATATTTTAGCAGTAGAAATCTAAGAATGAGTGAGAAGAAAACTTGTTATGTCCAAAAATCAAGTCTGTTTTTGCTTTTATTTTCAAAATTCAAAATTGAAAAGCTTAGTCTTCCGATCTGATTGGCCAACGCATTTTATATTATGGAAAACTTAGTTAGGTTTTTGCCATTTTGTAGAAAGCTGTTCCTGAAGCAGGTCGATGTGATCCTAGAAGTTTGACTTTTAATTGTAACTAAAACTAAAATGTATTTGTCATAGTCTAGCCAGCAGCAAAGCTGAATTTGTGCCATCCATCGCACCTGTGCTTATTTCATTGAATTCTGGTAAGAAGAATATCTATATTATTATGTAATATGTGCAAAGGCAAAAAGTGGGAAAGTGTATGACATGCCTAAAGAGACAGTTTGGGTATATCTATTTGATTTATGTTTGAATATTGCATTATTGTTATTAAAAATTATTATAAGACTAAAGTAGAATAGCAAGCCTTTGTGTTCACTGAACACTATCGATTGCCTGGAGCGTTTATATTTTGTAATAGAAGAAAATTATATGCATATAAGGAGATGTACATACTTCTATTAAATTGTGTTGAAGAAGACTATGTAAAATGACAGTGGCATATCTGCCATATGGACCTGAGGTGTGGTCACAATATGATGTGAGTTCAAAAAAACTTAGGAGCTGGTGCACTTGTAATGCACACGAGGCTGAACCCCATCATGTCATGTAGAGAGTTGAGGGAAAAATTTAACAGATATGAAAAGGCCAGGGTGTCTTTTATGTTGCAGGGTTTTATTTCCTGTTACCAGCCGATGACAGGAAAGCTGAAGTACGAGTGAAGACAGTAACGTCTCCAGTACAGCATATTCTGTATCATAATTGTCAAGTGGAGCTCTGAGAACTGATGTTCTTTACAAAGCCATATCAACGATTGAATCTTCACGAAGGAAATTTCAGGTTATGTGCCACAATCTGGGAAATCTGACACTTTATCTGGAGAAAACTGTTTCCCTACCCATTAACAGAAACTCTCGGGGAAATGATGAAATAAACAGTCTCTCCAATAACTGACTCACACTTATTACTTAACAGGTTGTGAAACACCTTACGGAATATTTTAATATTAATAGTATTATTGTTGGACCAAGAGTCCTTATTTTCAGTTCACTTTTTCAGTGTAACATACATTTTCTTCAGTTTTAAAAGACCTGTCCAAAAGAGATTGCAGGACAGGCACAATAAATTGTACAAAAAAATATTTCCAATTTGAAAACTAAACAACAGAGTTATTAAGATTCTATTAGAGAGTTATACTGTGTTGTTTTGATGTACCATCATTTCATTACATCCCCTAGACACTAGCCACATCAAACACCATACGTTAGAAGTAATTTACAGCACCTTGTGAGATCTTGAGAGGTAGCGTTAGGTCCCTTGAGAATTCATCTTCTTCAACCACTAGACTCAAGGTCTTACATAGCTTGACCTCACACGGTTAACACATCTAACTCTATCATTCTTATCTTTTACCATCATAACCTCTCCAGCAAATTAAACTTTGCTACATCACCTAACAATGCAATACTAATGCCAGGACAAACTGTACTGTCAGCCAGTGTGGGAAAATACTATGTGCACTTTCCTAATGAAACATAATGCACTCTAGGGTTTAAAGATGTGGCCATTGTTAAGGGGGCATATACACCCAGAAATAGTCAAAAAAGGTTATTTTTGATTTGCATATAATAATTGTGTTTTAAATATTTATAAGCCTTTTTACTTCGATAATCTTTTTGAATTATGTGTTTATCTGTAATAGTTTATGAGTTATCAATGTTCAAAGATATCAGATTAGTGTTTTAACATTTTAAAAACTAAACTTTAACGAAAACGGGGCCTGCGATTCACAGTTCCGGTGATATTTTCTACAATTTTAAAGCTATCGCCTTCAAATTTTGCACACTTATAGCCCATGTTATCCTTTATGGCATGAAACTCCACTTTTTTCTTACATGGTATAGAAACAGAGATATTGCTATACAAATTTCTAAATTTGTGCTATTTAAAAGGGTCATATTGCAAGAGCCATATCTACAAAGCTCATTGTGGTAGACATTTTTGGGTGGTTCACGCCATAGGTAGGGATGTTATGCACATCATCTGCTGGTTTGGCATTCTTTGCACTTTTTATGTGAGTGAAATTCATTCCCAGGTGCACTGGGGGTTTTCCTTTAATTTTTTTTCATCACTTCATGTTAATTAATTATTTTCACATCAAACATTAAAATTTATAAAGTAAACTTTGTTCATCATAAAATATATTATCTCTTGTAACATGTGGCCAAATTTTATGTCAACAAGTTCGTTAGTTATTTTTATGTTAATTTTTTAAAAAGATAACCCATTTTTGGCTGGGTGTGCCCCCTTAAATCCCATGACATGTATTTGTGCAATATCCACAGGTGTGTGAAGAAGCAAAATGCCCAAACATTGGTGAGTGTTGGGGTGGAGGTGAACATGCCACAGCAACAGCAACAATAATGGTAGGTGGATCAGGTGTACTATCTTAATTAACATTGTTGTATATCTCCTTCATCCTCATTTTTCTTTGTGCTCTCCAGGGAGCATAGAACCACCACTGCAGCTGGCCCCCTTGCAGGAAACCTGCACAAAACATTGACATGTTCTTGCAGCAGTGGTTTCTGTAGCTAGCATTTAGTTTTGCATGATGAGTTTGCCAGCCTCATGCATAACCTTGTTAAGGAACTGTTCCTTCTGGCTCCAGTATGTTGAATGATGTCTAGGGATATTGTATTAATGTTCTGAAATGTAGTCACCAAAATTCTGGCCACAGTTTTTCTATTAGTAATCGAACTGTTCTTTGTGTTCTAAGTCTGTTCATCTGACTAACTGTCATCAAATATTAACTGGTTATATCTCTACAAACTCATGCTTCCAACTGGAAATCATTTCTCGAAAACTTCTGTGTTTAAACAACTTTCACTTTATTCAACACAGGAACTTATATGAGCGACACATTGCTCTTAATACAATTTGACAGTTTCATTTAAATCATCGATTCAGGCATTTCATAAATTATTTCTGCATAAGTCCATGCTTCTTCAAAATTCTTTAGGCTATCAAGACTTATCTTTCTTTTAGTGCTTCCATAGCATAATTATTATTTCCTTCATATATTTTATTCTTAGGAATTCCACTGGACATATTTTGTCTTCCTTCCATATACATAGTATTTCACTTCGGTGCCTTCCTGCACATCTTCTTTTAGTCGGCAATCATACATATTTTCTTTGAGCATCCATACCCTTCCATGATGGTTACGATACCCTTGATCTGTTCAAATATCTCTGGTGGCTATACTAGCCTAAATCTTACCCGAATCTCCTAACTCCTGACGAGATGGGTTTATCCCCAATTGAATTAGAATCACACTAGGTTTCTGCTTGAAATCTACATCTAATATAAACACTTTGAGAGTAGAATCAACTACACTGCTATAAGTGGACCTTGCCACACAAGCCGATGCTATGGAATCCTGTCACTATGTCTTCTACGTCATTTTACGCTACCTCATAGTCATAGTTAATGATCGCATTTATTTTGTGTTTGGTGAGTGTACAACATGGTGCAAAGCGATCTCTCTCCAACTCCACTTTAACATAATCGCTATGCCCCATGATGCGCACTCAACAAACCTCATATTAGTTGCATTGTATGATATGCCTTGGGACCGAAGATGCAGCAGAAGTGATGAATGCAGTCATCCACCCATAGCTTGACTGCTTGCGTCTCAGGGTCAGCAAACCAGAGCTGACCAAGACCCTACTCCACCTCCAAGTGGTGGTCCTGGAAACAGGTGGCATCACTGCAGTCTGGCTGAGTGAGTAGGGATCGAAGTGGGAAGGCAAACCCAGTCCCAAAAAATGCCGTGCTGAAGTTGGATGTGTAGCCGAAAGGCGCAAATATTGCAGCTTCACTGCGGACACAACGCAACCAACGTCCTTTTCACGAAGAAGAAGAAGTATGATAAGCCTGAGGGAGCTGCAGTCCTATTCTTTTTTGTTTTTTGAGAGACCCCCTGGAAACTGCCTGGGGTGTATCTCCTTACCTTCTCAATATTTCTTTCCCTTGCTGTTAAAAATATTCATGCAGAAAATTGCAAGTATGTATCAATGTGGTAGTCAGATTTAGAAAGGTTTAAACATTTAGCAATTAGACAATCAGTTTGTGTTGGCTTTGATGTATCTATCTACATATTTGGATACTTGGGCCAAAGTCAAGATCTGTGCATGTGTTTTTCCTTAGATTTGTATTCTGCACTCCTCCATTTGCACCCTGCCTCTGTTGTCTCTTTATTTCAGTGGTCTCCCTTTTTTCCTGTTTCCCCAGGCTTCCATATCAGTAGCTGTTAAACAGTATTACATTCTGGTTTGAGTCAGTACTTATCCAATCCACCTGTTTGTTTGTTTTCTTTAATTTGTAGAACTGTGTATTAATTTATGTATTGCTTGGAGGTTTACTGTTTATGTTTGCTATTCTTTCTCCAGCTGATATATCTGTTGCTTTTATTTTGTCCTGTAGTCTTTTAGGAGTGTACTTAAACATTCTGTTGTAGCTAGTGTGTACCTTTCATCTCTTTGATCTTTTGTGGTTGGTATTTACCTTTCTTTTCTTTGTTTTTTTTGTGTGTGGCTGTTATTTATGTTTCTTTTCTTCATTCTCTTATAGCTGGCATTTACCTTTCTTTTCTTTGTTCTCTTAAAGCTGGCATTTACCTTTCTGTTCCTTGTTCTTTTGTGGCTGACTGTTACCCTTTCTTTTGTTTGGTCTCTTATAGTTAATGTTTACATTTCTCTTCCATATTGTGGTGTGGCTGATGTTTGCCTTTCCTTTCTTTGTTCTGTTGTGGATCTTACTTTTATTTATTGTCTTGTGAGTGGTGTTTACTTATGTTTTTCTTTATTTCTTGTGGCAGATGCTGCATGTTTTTTTTTAAATTTTTTTTTGATGACCTCATGTAACACTTATGTACTTTTTTAAACATTTACACATTTTCATGTGTCTGGCAACTACCATAATCTGTGAACTCATGTAATTGTGGTATGTATTTTATTTCCAAGTGGATATTCTTACTGTTTTGCTCATACTTATTAAGCAATATCTTCTTCACGTATTCACTGAAGATTCACCAGCCACGCAGATGGCAATGGTAGTATTGTGTTTATTTATTTATCTTGTTTCTCACTTTATGTTGTTCTTTGATCCTTAGCCTCTGACTGACAAAGCAGTCAGTGGCCATCACACCTAGTGGTATCTTGTAGGGCAGCAACAAACTGTCCTCACTTTGCTTGGTCGGTAGCCATCCTTCATGCCGTACCCCAACCCTGGTTCATGCTTTGCATCTCAGCCTCCACTGTTCTCCGCCAGGTTGTCTTTGGTCTGCCTCTCTTTCACCATCCTTCTGGGGTCCATTGCATAGCAGTTCTGATGATGGTGTCAGGGTTCCTTCTGAGGACAAGGCCAACCCAGTTCCAGCATCTGTCTGCAATGATGGTGTGCATGCCTTTTTGACTGCACTATGTAAGCATTTCCTGGTTGGAGATGGTATTCGGCCAAAAAATTTGAAGAATTTTCCTTAGGCAGGTTTTATGGAATGAGGATGATTTGGACATTTCCTTTTCTGTTACTCTCCAGCACTCCGCGCCATACAATAGTACAGAAAGGGGACCCAAAGACGCAGCAATAGAGAATGCACTCAGCGACTCATAGCTTCACTGCTTGCGTCAGGGTCAGCGAACCAGAGCTGACAAAGACCCTACTCCACCTCCACGTGGTGGTCCTGGAAACAGGCTGCATCACTGCAGTCTGGCTGAGAGAGTAGGGATCGAAGAGGGAAGGCAAACCCTGTCCCAAAAAATACTGCGCTGAAGTCAGATGTGCCGGCCGAAAGGCGCAGATATCGCAGCTCCGCTGTAAACAGACACAACGCAACCAACGTCCTTTTCAGGACGAACGAGGAAAAAGGAAGAAGAACAGAAAGTCTCACTTATTTCCTGTCTGTTTTTGTTCATTTGTGCCTGTTGAAGACCTTGGGGCTGCAACTTAAGTTAATCTCTTTGACCTAGTTTGAACTGTTGGCATCTTTTTCCTTTTTGTTTAACCCTCCTTCACTTAAGAGAACTTTTGAATCTCCTTTAAGGTGCTAGGAGATCAGTGCACCAGAGGATGTCGATTCTGCTCAGTGAAAACATCTCGAAACCCTCCTCCGCCTGACCCGATGGAACCTGTCAATACTGCCACAGCCATTGCTGAGTGGGGTCTGGACTATGTAGTACTTACCTCAGTGGACAGGGATGGTAAGCTGTGATAGAAATAGATGTAATTAGTCAGTTCTAGTCATATCACTCACCATAGTGTGAAATGTTTGTTGGTATGAAGTCAGGTTGTCGGGTTGTGAACTTATGTCATCAGGCATATTGAAGAAGTCAGTTTTACTGGTTGTGACAAGTTTTTATCATTTGTAAACTATTAAGACAGTTTGATGAGTCGTCTTTCTTTTGTGTGTGTATGTGTAAATGATATATATATATATATTATTTACTTTTGTATTATTTTTTCAAATTAATGTCCTTGTGAACATTACATAATTTTTTTTTAGCAAATAATGTGCATGCAGGTATAGAAAACTTATCATTTTTCATTATAAACAGACTGCTAACTCTCTGAGCCAGGTGCCCACAAAAGCAGAATAACCAGGTTTTTCCTTACCTCGTGACTGTCGCTATTGTGAGATCACCACTAAAATGATGTGTCTCAGATACCCCGTTATAACATTATAATGATCTGCAAGCTTTCCACTATTGTTAGGGTACTTACTTACTTAGTTGTTCCTCATCTACCTTGAGGTGTCGAGGTTTGGAAGAGAGAGTGCCATACTATCTTATCAGTTGTGTTCCTCCTGGCCTGGTTCCATTCTAGTCCTTGGTCCTTGAGAGATTGTCTAATGTTAATTGTTAGAGTAGTAATTTATAAATATCTTTTCATTGTGGCAGTACTTTATTGTTATGTGAAAAGAACAATTTCAAGAAGCAGTATATTTACAGCAGTCAAAAGAATAAAAAAGTTTGACTGTGAAGATGCCAAAAAAATAGCATATAAAATTTGCTGCTTCAATTGTTTGTTGTTGTTTAACTATGGCTGCTAAGCTTGTTGCTCTTTTGTAGCCAGTTCCAAGTTGAAGAATCCTTGGCATTATCTACATTGTAGATCTAGGCTTTTCCTGTGGCTTTTCTGCCATTCTTATTGAGTTGGAGTCATGAGCGCCAGTTTCTTTCCCTGGTATTCTATCTTGGCTGCCATACATGTAAAGGATCCTCACATCTGGTTTCAAGTTGGACGGGGGGAAAGGGAGTTGCATACTGTGCATTCACTGCCGTCCATGGGGGCCCTCTCCAAATATGCAGGGCTTAAGTATTGTGCTCTGAGTCAGGGCTTTCCCAATGAATCATCACGCCCTGCACAGTCACGTTTCAGCTACCCTCACCTGCCATCTATTCGTTGAGAGATCCTCCTCCTGCAGATTTAGAATTGTTAGTGAAATGTGAACTTCAACCCTGGCAGGTATGACACGTGATGGTGATGATCTGGTGCTATGTACTATGTGGAGCTGGTCTTGGATGAGAAGTTACCTTCTTTGTTTGTTCTCCGTTAACCACGTCTGTTTCTCTCATAAAGTTTGATCCTGTCTGAGGCTTTTCTCATCATATTCATATAACTACATCTGTTTCTCTCACAAAGTTGGAGCCTATATCAGGATATTCTCATCACATTCATACAACTACATCTGTTTCTGTCATAAAGTTTGAGCCTGTCTCAGGATATTCTCACATTACTGTCTTATAACTACATCTACAGGGCGAATGAAAAGTCACTACCTATTTGTGAGTTGTTATTTTTTCATTCTTATCCAGTTAATTTATATGAAACAAACATCAAAATAAAGACAATCATTAATGTTTCAACTCATTGTGAGATCCAATTTGTTCAGCAATGTCGTGAAACATTCTAAATCCACATATATAAATTAAAAGGTAAAGGTAAAGCCTAACACATAAATTCAATAAAAGGAAAAGAAGAATGGTAAAGAACAGTGCTGTCACAATGACTGTACTCGAGATCCCCCCTTTTCTGCTTCGTCTGCATATTCTCACGCTTTCACGTTTACTAGTAAAGCCTACAGCAGCATACACGCGTTTCAACAAAACAATAAAACGTGTACTGTATTTCTTAGAAAACCTTGAGATACGCAAGCTGCTTAATGACCTAAATTAATACTAGCATTAATTTCATTTTATACACTGCCTAATGAAAGGACAGATGGACTTAGGATAGAAAGAGAGAGGGCTGAACGGAGGAACGCCGGCAACACTAACACGCGTCTCGCGATATAAAATTAATGCCACCCCCAACGCGAAAGGCATGAAGCACTAACTTTTTTCAAATAGACAGTGATAAAAAACACTACCAATACGAGGGTTAGGTTTAAAAAAACCTGTTTAATGCTTATTAGTAAACATGACATTATACTGTTTTATGTCTGAAAGCCTGACAGTACCGAGACACAACATCGTATCGAAGTGAACGGGAGGTAGAAGAAAATGCATATTTTGAACGCAGCCCCTTAGCCCCATTAAATTTATATATTTGGGTTCCTTAGGACTTGCTGACAAAGAATATGTTAAGTGTTACGCAAATAGTCTAGGAATTAACAAATTATAGCCAAAAGAAAATAGTGAGGATGTCTGACAGCACCAAATCATAATCGCACAGTGGCATGTTTTGAAACCACCATTTTACGGGAAATAGGCCACCATGTTAAATCCGATTTGATTGGAGGGAATGATATGTAAGGCTAAACATGATTAGTCGGATTGCAAATACTATTTTTGGTTGTTAGGGGAAACGTAGGAAGGGTAAATTTTTTCAAAAGCTTGTGTAAACATGGTCCTATTGGCTAGACCCGCTGTCACGTAGCGTTTAAAGGATAAGAGAATTATTTAGAGGAAATAATAGATCTGATGTGGAAGATTTGGCTCAAGGAATCCCTGCTGGGTTTTCCCACTTCCGAAGGGTGACGAAGAGGGTAAATTCTCCTACTCGACAGGTCTGGAAAAGATTGTAAGGAGATATTTGGTCTCTCGCTACCGTCGTCCCCTTCTCAGTTATCTATTATTATTATTCTTTAAATTATATTATATTTTACGAGCCCCCCCTCCCTTATAAAGGAAGATAAACATAGACAATATTCAACATCTAATGGAAGGAACAAAGCGTGGGGTACAGTATATACACCCAATTGGTTTATTGCAATAAAGTGAATAGATGGTGAATGATAGTATTGTCGATGGAATTAGTGTCTGCTGTATGTATTATGTGTCTCACAATTCACGTGTTTTTCATCATGGATGACTAAACTTTGTGGCATTGATTAGGTGAGTTTCCTTTGTCGTGGACTTAGCTTTTCAGCCCCCGGCTGATAGTGAAGTGTGGTTAGTTCTCCGGTCTCCTGACGTTGCCCCGGTAGGTCTTGAATGGTTCGGATTTGCCTTCTCTGTGCTCGACTCCGTATTCTGCGCTGAGATTGGACTGTCGTGCAAGGCTCCACCATAGACTGAAGACAAATACGACGGCTTCATTAATTTTCTAGCTTTAGAAAGCAGTCTTTCCCTAAGCCGTCCCTCTGCCTGTCACCTCAGATTTTAGTCTCTAACATCATATGTCTAGAGTCTAATCTTGAATTCAAGTTTCTCCTGTCTGTCCTTTATTATATTACTCTGCCCCAGTGGCAGTATTATAATTCTTTAGACTGAGTTATCGTCAACTTAACCCGATGAATTATTATAAATGTCAGTTAAACCCACCCAATTTATCATAGAAATGTCGGCAACAGTATTCTAGTTCTGTGCCTCTAGCCTAATCGTCATGTCATTATGATGAATTTAACAAATAATTGGACATCCGTGTTTTAGAATTGTCTGACAACATTATCACACACTTCATGTCTGGTCGCATCGTCATATAATTTATAATGAATATATGTCACGGTCTGTCAACATTATCGTTAATATTAATTTCCGTTAGTCTAAACGTCGGGTCGAAATTAATCAAATAATATGGAAATTAATAGCTATATATATATATTCCCGTTATACATTATTATGAACATGTACATATCCCGTGGGATCATAAAATATACCCGATCACATGTGGCTGGATGTGATCGTAAAACAAAAATATGAATAAAGTAAACATACCAATCTTGCGTCGATTTTGCAATGTACTACACATTTCATCACATTATATTCTAGCGAGATTTCACTTACCTACTCAAAGATGGACGCTAACCCGCAATTAGACACGTGGCTTCAGTGCTTTTAATGCGAGAATTCGCCGATAATTGGGTTAGACCTAGCTGTCTCAAGGGTTCCGGGCAAGTGAAGATTGCTTGTGTTGCCGCACTTTTAGCGGGACATTTCCGCTTGGACACGTGATCCATAGCGTGCATCATGTGACATTAGCGTCAAATAAACGCTCCAATCAATAGCGTTAAAAGTCACGTGGGGTCTTCCTAAAGTGGCATAAACTGGTTTTATCAGCTTAAGCAGTCTTAAATTAAAACAGGTTCCTAGCTACCGAGGTCATTGGTCAACAATGACGTCGTATCTAAAAATAGCGAGAAAATACTGAATACTAGGAGAATTTCCGCAAGTGACACTTCCCGGGACTTTGCGATCATGCATTGAGGATGAGAAAAAAACGATGTCACGTAAATAATAAAAAAATGAAGAGAAGATTGGGCAAGTTGTCACACAAGCCCCTCCTCAAGTTTGACGTTCCGTCCAACTCCTCTTGTCCTGTCTTCCTCTTCTTTTCCAGTTTCTCATATCTCCTCGGTTGCGTCCGGATGTCTGCTCAAAAAATCTGCCCCTACGTTGTTCTTCCCAGGTATGTATTCTATGTGAAAGGAATATGGCTGCAACAGGAGTGACCATCTCATAAGCCGGGCATTAAGGTTCTTCGACGCTGCAAGAAATATCAACGGTTGGTGATCACACTGCACCGTGAACTTTTTCCCGTATAAATATGGTTGAAACTTCTGCACAGCCCATATTAGCGACAGACATTCTCGTTCGATGGTAGAGTAGTTCTGTTCAGCAGGGTTCAATTTCCTACTAGCATATGCGATGGGGAATAGAGTTGCAGAAGGTCTATCACTAGGCTGCAGGAGAGTGGCTCCTATCCCTATATTGCTAGCATCTGTTCGCAGCGTAAAGTTCAGAGTTAAGTCAGGCAGTCGCAGAATTGGCCTAGCTGTGAGTTTCTCCTTCAGCAGCGTGTAGGCATTTTCGCACTCCGCTGTCCAGGTTACTTTGTCCGGGTTCCCATTCTTGGTTAATGCGGTCAATGGCGCACTCAGGGTATTAAAATCTTTAATATATCTCTGGTAGAAGCCACATAGAGACACAAATGACCTTACATCCTTTTTAGTCTGGGGTCGTGGGGCCCGCTGTAACTTCTCAATATTACGCGCATCTGGGAACATGCATCCATGCGAGATAGTGTGTCCCAGGAATTCTAGTTGCTCGCAGGCAATTTGACATTTTGTAGGGCGAGCGGTGAGTCCTGTTTCTCTAAGTCTTTCGAAGAGTAGGGAAACTGCGTCCAGGTGCTCCTCAAAGGTGTTCGTGGCAATAAGTATGTCGTCCATGAAATTACTTATCCCAGGGTGGTTCAGGGGTTCCAGTAGCTTCCTCATCATACGAGTAAAGACGCTTGGGGCGTTGCTTAGCCCAAATGGCAATACATTAAACTCGTAATGGCCTTCAGAAGTACTAAATGCTAACATATGTCGAATTTCCTCTTTTACCGGGATCTGGTAGTACCCTTTGCTAAGGTCTATCTTCGAAAAGTATCGTGCTCTACTCAGCTTGGTGAAAAGCTGATTCTGATCCGGTAAGGGCTCCGCTTGAAATTCCGTTACAGCGTTGAGCCTTCGGTAGTCTATGCAGAGGCGATGTTCTCCTGTGGATTTTCTAAGCAACACTACACTCGCACTATAAGGCGACTCTGATTTTGAGATAATATTTTCCTTAAGCAGGTACTCGATTTCCTCACTCAATGCCTTTGCTTTAGCATAAGGAACAGGATAGTTCTTAACTCGTACCGGGGCGAGGTCTGTTAGCTTCATATCAAATTCTATCAGGTTGGTCATGCCAGGTTTATCCGTGAGTGTACTAGTGTGTTTTCTCAACAACTGTTGAACCCGTGCCTGCTGATCCTCCGTTAAAGTTGAACTAATCTGAACATCTTGATGAGTTTCGCACTGACGAAGAGGGTATTCACAGGAGGTCAGGGGTTCTGCCTCAGTTTCCGTCGCAATAGCCAGTGTCAGGAAATGTGCTGGTTCTGCACCTGGTCTTTCATAATATCGCTTCAGCAGGTTTATGTGGTAAATTTTCTGCTTCCCCTTTATGGCAATCTTGTAATTGGTGCGCGACATTTTCTCAACAATTTTATATGGACCTCTCCACCCGATTTGCAATTTATTATTGCTACTGGGCAGGAGTAATAATACCTGTTCTCCTACTTCTAGCTCCCTATCCTTCGCAGTGCGGTTGTAGTAACGCGCATGTTTACGACGGGCACGGCGTACATTTTCCTTTGCCAGTTCCCATCCTGTTTTAAGGCGTTGGGTCAACTCCTTCACGTATTGGGATGCAGAGGTGACCGTCTCATCAGCTTTATCATCTGTCCAAGTACGTAACAGTGCCTCTAAAGGTCCTTTTATAGGTCTACCAAACAGCAATGTGGCAGGAGGCATCCCAGTAGAATTGTGGGGTACTTCGCGGTAAGCAAATAGTGCTGCGGGTAAGTATTGATCCCAGCTCTCTGGTTTTTCCTGCGCAAGTTTCCGAAGGATGGAAATAAGGGTCCCGTTAAACCGCTCCACCTGGCCATTTGCCTGGGGGTGGTAGGGAGAGGTGTGGATATGTCGGGCCTGAAATATCCTAAACACTTCCTCGGTGAGTTTTCCTCGGAATTGGGAACCATTATCTGTCAGGATCTGTGACGGAAACCCTAGCCGAGTAAATATGGTGAGCAGAGCCTCAGCAACATGCTTAGAATCACAGGCGGGCATAGCAATTGCCTCTGCCCACATGGAGCAACAATCCACTAACGTGAGTATATAACTGTTTCTCTTTTTGCTACGAGTAAGTGGACCCACAATATCCACCGCTACTCGTTCGAAGGGTGTGCCCAAGATTGGCATTTCTCCCAGAGTGGCTGGGGCCGTCCAGTGTTTCGGCGCTGTCCTCTGGCACTGCGGGCATGATTTCACATATCTCTGGATATCGGCGTTGATACCTGGCCAATAATAATGACATGAAATACGCTGAATCGTGGCACTTATGCCCATGTGGCCACTAAACGGAAGGGCATGGCCCATTTCTAGGACCTGGGCTCGGTATGCTGATGGAACCACAAGTTGCCCATGTTCCTGTCCTCCATTTCCTGCTTTCCGATGCAACAGCCCATTTTTCTTGTAGAAGTCTCCCTTTTGGAGAGGAGTGTGCGCTCTCGGTAGTTTTTTGTAGCAGGGTGCTAGAGATTGATCCTCCGTTTGTGCCTTTTTTAATTCCTCAGGAAGGATGTTGGGTGGGGATTCCAACTCCGTATTCCGTTTGGCCTGTCCTCTAGTGGTGACAGCCGCCACAACCAGAGGGTGAATGGGTTCTCCCAAGAACACATACCTACACCCTAAGATCAAGGGATAAATAGGGTCGTCCAAGATCGCTGCACGGATTTCCCCAGTCACATATTTTGATTTGACCTTAATCTTGGCTATGGCCAAACGCATAGGTGCTGCACTTTTAGTAGGTCCTTGTATTTCTATAGTGTCTTCTGTCATCTGGTCAGGCTTGACTAGGGATGCACAGACAACTGCGTCGAATGCAAGGCCTGTATCATAAAGGCAGGTCACCTCTTGGTCATTTACGAGGACTGTCTCAACGACCGGGGGATGTCGGGGTTTGTCCAGAGGTTCTTCCGGTCCATTTCCCCTTGCGGCACTTTTACGTAAGCAGGCAGCATGATGAGGTGGGTTTTTCCGGTTGCACTCCTGCGTATTGTGGGTGATGGTTCTACAGTGCTTACACCATTTTTCCCCTTGCCTCTGCTGCTGGAAATTAGATCTCTGAGTAGTCTTGTAGTCTGGCTTGTCATGCTTTTTGAAGTTAGTATACGGTGGTTTCACTTGGGGGTCCATGTGTGACTGAGCTGTCTGTCTAGGTACGTAATCTGGTTGTTTCCGTCTGGGTGGTGGATTCTCTGATAGTGCTGCCTGATATCGTTCCGCTAACTGGACTATGGATTCTAAAGTGCTGGCCCCATTCTCTGTCAGGAATCTTCTCATGTCGGAAGTCATGGTGTCCTTCAGTTGTTCGATCATGACCATTTCCTTCAGGCCTTCCCAATCATGAGTAAAATTCCCTAGGGCACCCCACTTCTCCACGTAGGAATCCAGTCTCGCAGCAAACTGAGCAAAGTTCTCTCCGACTTCCCTCCTAGAGTTACGGAACCTCTTCCTATAGGCGTCAGCATGTAGCTCATAACGAACCAATAGTGCCTTTTTCAAAGAGTCGTAGTCATCCTGTAAACCTGGAGGAAGCTTGCTATACACGTCATAAGCAGTTCCTCTAAGCCCTTGCGACAGTTTCAGGTTCCATTTGCTCTTCTCCAAACCAAACGTGGTGGCAAACTTCTCAAATTTGTCGAGATACCTATCGATCGAGTCGGCTTGTTCCGAGAAAGCTTCAAATGGAAACGTCAAAGGTCCCAAAGTTGACATGAGTGAGGATGGCAAAGGTCCGGTGCCCCCTGCGTGCAAGGAAGGCATATCATCTGACCGTGGCGATAGGTTGCCTGAGGAGGTAGATGCGGTCGCACCGGCTACTGGTTCAACTCTTTGAGCTTGTCCCTGCATCTCTAACTGCTTCATCTTCAATGCATGCTCGCGTTCATCTCTCTCGCTTCTTTCTCTAGCGTCTACAGCTTTTATCCTCTCATCTATTTCTGCTAACTTTATTCGCTCTTCTCTTTCAGCTTTCGCTGTTTCTCGAGCGTAATACTTATCAGTCTCGACACTGACATAATTTGCAAGGTCCACCCCACTATAACCTAGATCTCGACCGGCCTCCCCTAGTGCTGCCTTAAGCTTAACTATTTCAGCCATCTTTTGCAGTTAAAGTCCACACTGAGTAAGCTAGTGCTACCTTCCAATAGTATTTCTAGCAACAAGTAAATACTAATTATTTATCCGACTGCTGTAGAATGAAATTACTACAGTTATGGAGACTTAAGGTCTGTAATTCAATGAAATACAAAATCAAGAACTAACTTAATTAAACACAACATATATAAAGGGATTCACCAATCAATGCCTGAATTTCTAGAAAAAATGTTTTCTGTCTTTCTAGAGCTCACTGTGTGAAAATACATGTGTTAAAATGGTATACTGTAATGACTGAATGGATGATACTATCCCAGAGGTATGATAAAATACATAAGTTCAAATCCCGGACCGAGACACCAGTGTCACGTAGCGTTTAAAGGATAAGAGAATTATTTAGAGGAAATAATAGATCTGATGTGGAAGATTTGGCTCAAGGAATCCCTGCTGGGTTTTCCCACTTCCGAAGGGTGACGAAGAGGGTAAATTCTCCTAACTCGACAGGTCTGGAAAAGATTGTAAGGAGATATTTGGTCTCTCGCTACCGTCGTCCCCTTCTCAGTTATCTATTATTATTATTCTTTAAATTATATTATATTTTACGAGCCCCCCCTCCCTTATAAAGGAAGATAAACATAGACAATATTCAACATCTAATGGAAGGAACAAAGCGTGGGGTACAGTATATACACCCAATTGGTTTATTGCAATAAAGTGAATAGATGGTGAATGATAGTATTGTCGATGGAATTAGTGTCTGCTGTATGTATTATGTGTCTCACAATTCACGTGTTTTTCATCATGGATGACTAAACTTTGTGGCATTGATTAGGTGAGTTTCCTTTGTCGTGGACTTAGCTTTTCAGCCCCCGGCTGATAGTGAAGTGTGGTTAGTTCTCCGGTCTCCTGACGTTGCCCCGGTAGGTCTTGAATGGTTCGGATTTGCCTTCTCTGTGCTCGACTCCGTATTCTGCGCTGAGATTGGACTGTCGTGCAAGGCTCCACCATAGACTGAAGACAAATACGACGGCTTCATTAATTTTCTAGCTTTAGAAAGCAGTCTTTCCCTAAGCCGTCCCTCTGCCTGTCACCTCAGATTTTAGTCTCTAACATCATATGTCTAGAGTCTAATCTTGAATTCAAGTTTCTCCTGTCTGTCCTTTATTATATTACTCTGCCCCAGTGGCAGTATTATAATTCTTTAGACTGATTTATCGTCAACTTAACCCGATGAATTATTATAAATGTCAGTTAAACCCACCCAATTTATCATAGAAATGTCGGCAACAGTATTCTAGTTCTGTGCCTCTAGCCTAATCGTCATGTCATTATGATGAATTTAACAAATAATTGGACATCCGTGTTTTAGAATTGTCTGACAACATTATCACACACTTCATGTCTGGTCGCATCGTCATATAATTTATAATGAATATATGTCACGGTCTGTCAACATTATCGTTAATATTAATTTCCGTTAGTCTAAACGTCGGGTCGAAATTAATCAAATAATATGGAAATTAATAGCTATATATATATATTCCCGTTATACATTATTATGAACATGTACATATCCCGTGGGATCATAAAATATACCCGATCACATGTGGCTGGATGTGATCGTAAAACAAAAATATGAATAAAGTAAACATACCAATCTTGCGTCGATTTTGCAATGTACTACACATTTCATCACATTATATTCTAGCGAGATTTCACTTACCTACTCAAAGATGGACGCTAACCCGCAATTAGACACGTGGCTTCAGTGCTTTTAATGCGAGAATTCGCCGATAATTGGGTTAGACCTAGCTGTCTCAAGGGTTCCGGGCAAGTGAAGATTGCTTGTGTTGCCGCCTTTTAGCGGGTCATTTCCGCTTGGACACGTGATCCATAGCGTGCATCATGTGACATTAGCGTCAAATAAACGCTCCAATCAATAGCGTTAAAAGTCACGTGGGGTCTTCCTAAAGTGGCATAAACTGGTTTTATCAGCTTAAGCAGTCTTAAATTAAAACAGGTTCCTAGCTACCGAGGTCATTGGTCAACAATGACGTCGTATCTAAAAATAGCGAGAAAATACTGAATACTAGGAGAATTTCCGCAAGTGACACTTCCCGGGACTTTGCGATCATGCATTGAGGATGAGAAAAAAACGATGTCACGTAAATAATAAAAAAATGAAGAGAAGATTGGGCAAGTTGTCACACCCGCTGATATAGTCAATTAGGAGCGTCTGTTCAGTGCCACATTTTTAAAATAAACTTACTAAGAAACAGTGCGTTGAGATCCAGCTCATATTTTTCTAAATAAAAGCCTGGGACAGAGGCAGATCGGAATTTGTGCCATAATTCATCGCCAGTCAACGTATTTGTTTATTATTTCCATGAATTGTGGTAAGATTGACATATTTGATATCTTTTTGATGAAAATTGAATGTGAATTGATAATTTATGTCTGTATATGTGTGTGGTTCAGTAGCAAACATGAGGCAAAGCCTAGATAGTGCTCCAACCTGAACAAAACTTGTCGGAGAGAAGTATAAATGCATGGGATCACCAAATAGTACACTGACTCCTATCTTATTGACTAGAAGAAACTAATGTTGGAATTGCAGAGGCGTAGTAACCATTAAGGAGAAGAATACTGATGTAAATTGTTTCAGATGAAGCTAGCAGTTGGCCTACCGCTCTGAACTCAGTGTTTGTTGTGTATTGTGTTCAGTGTGGAAACAGATTATAAATTAGTTCTGAAGTAGGAGGTACAACCTTCTTGTTTCAGGGACCGAGGTCCTAACTTATTGAAGCAGCACCTGGTCTGAGTTTTGCTGAATCCAGAGGCTGATAGTATACCCCTTGGTCCAGATAGCGACCAGTGAGGTGTCTCAAGAACACGGTGAAGCAAGCGAGCAGAGGAGTCTGTTTCCTGCTGCCCTCACAGAAGATAAGATTCTGTGGCCAGAGCAGCTCAATTTTATGTGCCCCCTCTAAAATTGACAATATTTTAAATAAAGAGGGACAATAAATTGTTTCAAATGACAGGAACTGTGAACTTTTCCCAATACTATTTCCACCATAAGCAAACTCTTGAAGTCATGATGAAAAACAACAACCTAGCTTGAAAAAGCCAGTATTACCTCATAGTACCACTTCACAACTTACACACATAGAATAATAATAATAAAATATGTCAATACAAATATCACATCTATAAATTGTGTACATACAACTTGTAATTACATTTGATTGTGATTCCTGGTTCACTGTGTAGTTGAATCAGGATATCTATTATTGAAAGGAATTAATACATATATTTTTAAACTTTACACTTGACTCATTTAAGATAGTCTTATAGAGTGTTATATGTGTGTGAGTGTCACAGTGTTGTCAAGTGTTGTGGAATAAATTAAATTGTTTATCTGTCTGTTGTTGTTGTGACTTACACTTCATCATTTTCATAACCCTAGACATTCAACGTAGTCATCACAATATTCCAGAATAATTCTGACTGAGGGATAAATGTGGTAGCAAGTAAGGTCATCTGTAATACACCACACTTATTAGATACAGATACCTTCACAGCTGATCTCAGTCAGTACACTAAGTCCCCTATAAATATTTATATCATCCCACTTTACCACAAGCAAATAGTGAGCAGCCATTTTTTCTGTCTCTTACAATGTCAGTTTACATTTAATTTTGTTTCTGGGAATAAAAAATAAAACTTTTTTGTCAGTGGCAGTTATTATTCATCGTTGTGACATTTGTTTTATATATATATACTAGCAACAACCCGCCAAAATTGGCAGGTTGTTAATTATAGTGAGTTGTTTCTGTTACATATATAACTACTGTGCTCATTTCATTGCAGGCGACCATCTTTAGATATTTGTAGTGAAAATTATAGAGATGTATTAAATATGAAGACGTGGAGTAACCCAACCTAAATGACATGTGGAGCAGTGATATTGGTCTAATGGACCGTAAATTGACTAAATAACTAACATTTCTTTTATGACAACATGTCTTGTAATTGTTCGCGCATATTTTAAAATCTTGCCCTGGTCGACTTACTGCCTCTGAGAAGGAATGGTCGACTTACTGCCTCTGAGAACAACGTTTGAAGTTTGACGAAACTCCAGTTCATGTACTGTTTATCAATCGCGTTGTTGGCTTCTTTCCATAATCAAACTGTTCATGCACACCTTTATTTGAGCACTTTTTCTATTTTCGGGAGAGTACATATAAGGGGAAATAATACAATTATTGTCTAACTTTCAACCACAGTTGCACCCCCTTAGCTGTGGTTGAAAGTTAAAGCACTCCCTCGAAAATAGAAAAAAAGTGCGCAAATGACGGTGTGCAAAATGTGACTGACTGACCAAGTACTTACGGCGGCAATTATGTATTTTGATATCCAGTGGATACAAATGAGGATATTAACATTTAAAAATAGAAAGGGACTTTTCAATTACCCTGTATTTCCCTCAGAAAATTGACAGCCTGTCACAGGCTTTTCTTATCTCTATACACTTTCTCCCCTCACATGGGTTGGTGAGTGTGTCCTTCTGATAATTTTTCACATCTTTCAGATTTGCCAGATGGTGGTGCAGCCCACTTTGCACAGACTGTGAGGGAGATCAAGTCGAGGTGAGAAATTGGGCTTCTTATCAGGAAGGCACTGTGGGATATTTGATCCACACCACACATATCAAACAGTCTGCTAAACTGTTACTGGAAATGTTAAGGCTGTTCAGTTTATATGGATGAGAAGTATGGAAAACAATAATAGTTTAATCGACGTCATCATCATCTTTTTTTTGTTTCGCTTCTCATGGAGCATGGAACACCACCACTGTAGCTGACCCCTTGCAGGAAGCCTGCCGCTGACCCCCTTGCAGGAAACCTGCACACAGCATTCACATGTTCTTGCAGCAGTGGTTTCATCAGCATTTTGTTTTACATGATGAGGTAGGCAGCCTCATGCATAACCTCATTAAATGCATTGTATGATATGCCTTTGGGAGCCATAGTTATTTCTTTCTTTGTCTCATAAGACATTCTCAGGATCTCATCATCATCATATGACATATTCTCTCCAGAACGTTGTCTCCATTACAGCTGCTCGGAACACATGATTTTGGGCAAATCGACCTGCATCCTCCAAAGACATGTTCAGACTCTCTGTGATGTCCTGGATCCACCGTCGTCTAGGTCGTCCCCTTCCCCCTTTTCCAGGGACCATGCCTTCCATTACTAGTTTTTCAAGACTATTATGTCTTTTTATATGACTGAAAAATTTCAGCTTCCTTATTGAGGTGGTATTTAGGAGCCAATTTGCCTCTGCATTTAGTGAGTGGCAGTACTTCTCTGTTGGTCTTTTTTTCTGTCCAGGGTATTCTCAACTTCCTTCTGTAGCATGTCATTTCGAATGATGTAAACTTTTTTGCAACTACCATCCAGAAAGCAATGGCAAACTATTGGATGTACAATGCCAAGAAATCCATAATGTCTAATTCCAGGTCTACACGAGGTAAAAGTCTAATCCTCAGTACTAAAATCCATATTTCTTTTGCAAGACTAAAACCTCACTTGCAGCAAGCTGGTTAGCTTCTGGCCAAATAATAATAATTTATACTGTTGTATTCTTTTTTAAAATAAATTTTTTAAGATTTATTATCTGCAACTTATTTAGTTTTGTAAATGAAGAAGATGACAATCTTTGTAACACATTTGGCCTGGTTGGGCAGCATCCAGTTTCACATTTCAAAATTATTTTAACAGGAATTCTTCCATTTTGGTGGAATGCTTGACTCCAGACTTTCGAGGGGATATGGAGGCAGTAAGAGTTGTTGCAGACTCTGGCCTGGATGTATACGCCCACAATGTAGAAACTGTTGAGGAACTGCAGTGGTATGTTATAATACCAGAATATAACAAATATAAGATGTTGGGTCATTCAAACACCAAAACTTTTCACAGTAGTGGCTAGTTTTTATATTTTCACATATGCAACGCAGCACAAGGTGGCTTACATAATTTCTATCTGGTACCTGAGTTTTAAAATAGCCATTGAATCATGAGATTTCCCTACTTGCCTCCTACTAGTGTCTTCTTGTTTACACCGCGTTTTTCACTGATGGTTTTTTTTTTTTTTAAAGTCATTGTTTTGTGCTACCCTGATCCTTAACGTTTTAAAATCTTATGATTTTTCCAGAGCAATAAGAAAGTCTTATAATTTAGTAATTTCTTTCTGACTTAGAGCTTTGTTACAGGTAAAGAAATGTCATTCTTATGTAACAACCTAGCTCTTAATGAAAATGGTGTCTTTGGAATAAGAAGAATTATCATTTTTAATTATTTTATTCAGGTGATCAAAGACCTTATTTAGTAACAACTTCACTAATCGCTAGGGCTGGGATCTTTAATGATTAATTAATTAATTAATCATTTACAATTTTTAAAAATCAGTTAATTGATAAAACAAACTTTAATTGATTATTACATTTTTAGCAATGTTTATGTTTTTCACTTACAAGAGAGAGCACTTGCTATGTTAGAGGTTTGTGATATGGAATTTGGCAAGTATGGTCAATAATAATAAATTGTTTGGTTGTATATTTCAATATTTTTATTGTATTTTGAGTACAGTGTTGCCTTACAGCAAGTCAAATAAAGTACTTGGTGATTTAAAGAAAAATTTTATTTATGATTTTAAAAATAATTTATCAAATTGTTTGAAATTGATCAATTAATCTTTGATTAAAGAAATGTGACTAATCGATTAAGATTTTTTATAATCAATCCCAGCTCTACTAGTTACTAATAACATTCTTACAGACCTGTTAAAAGCTCCTATTTGTGTAACAATTTTACTATTAATCACAGTTTTGTTACCATAGTAAAAAATGACCATATCTTACTTGTTCAGGCTTGTGAGAGACCCTCGTGCCAACTACAAACAGTCACTAGCGGTCCTCACACATGTAAAGTCTCTTTTTCCAAAAATGGTGACCAAAACATCAATCATGCTGGGCCTGGGTGAAACCGATGATCAGGTCATGAAAACTTTGGAAGGTACGTCTTGGGCAGATTTTTCATAAGTTTATTATTTTTTATAATACAAAAAGAACACCCCAACAAAATGTTTAGTCATACATGTGTCTTGGCAGTGGTACAGACATAGGACAGAGTTGTAGAGACAGACAGTGATATCAGAATCAGAATACAAATGGCGAGTGAAACTTTCATGGCATTGGGAAATATACAGAAATGAAAAGAAATCAAGTCAAACACAAACATTAGAATCTTGTACACAAATTTAAGTCCTGTTGTACGGCACTGAAACCTCGAGAACAACCAAAGCAACAAATAAAAGGCTACAGACTTTTATAAATGGATGTTGCGTAAAATAGAAGGATTGAAGATCACTAATGTGGAACTGATGACAAGAACCAGACAAGCACCAGTGAAATGAGAGATGAGAAGAAGACGCTGGAGATGGATAGGACACACATTGAGAAAACCTGTTGATAGCATTACTAGGCAGTCCTTGTTCTGGAATCCCCAGGGTAAGAGAGATAGAAGAGGACCATAGAACACACGGAGAAGAGAACTGGAGAAAAACATGAAGGGGATGAAGAAGACATGGAAAGATCTTGAGCAGACGGCACGGGGTAGAAAGACTTGGCAGACGTGTGTTAAATGCTTAAGCTCCTTGTGGTGTTGAGAGGTGAAAGAAGAAGAAGATATGTGTCCTATAAGAAATTATGAGCCATTTAACAGTTCATGAGAAGTTTTTTTTCTTCAAAATGAGATTGTCAGTCTTCTTCATGAGGAGTTAGTTAGCCCTCTTTTCCTAAAGAAGAGTTTGTCAGCCCTGTTCTTCATGAAGAGTTTGTCAGTCCAGTTCTTCATTAAGAGTTTGTCAGTCCAGTTCTTCATGAGGAGTTTGTCAGCCGTTGTTACGGTATATGATATTAACGCCGTCTGCTAAAGGTTATCAGACGTGCAATTGTAAAGGTTAAGGCGTTTAATATATTGCGATAGATGTTTCAATTATTGAACGCTCCATACACGATCGATTATGACGTGTATAGCGTTGTTTGGGTCACAGTCGGTAACTAAGAAACGCTACCCTTTGTTACTTGACCGCCAAGCTGAATAGCTGCGTTTTTCTAACCTTCCAATTCAATGGCATGATATAGCCATTTATATATGCATTTTTTGATGGACCAGGGTCAGTCCTAGAACTCTATATGAGAGGAAAATTTATGGAGGTTAGTATTTAACTAGAATTCTCAGAAGGAGAAGAATAATCGTCAAATTCGTATGAATATATTCAGACTCGCAGTCTCACTGTCGGCAGGTAGCCATGTCTAGCTGCGCGTGCATATAGCTGTGATGTTCTGACGACAATACTGCATTGTATCCTTAAACGGACATTGACACGTAAACCAGCAGTCTACGTTATTGATTAATTTATGCATGACTTATATGGACTTATGTTCTACTCCTATTTGAAATGATCATCCTGTGTGTACAACTGTGAATTAAATGTATGGACTCAATGAAATGACTTATCAAATCAATCGTATTCCAAGGTTCAAGTATTGTTCGGAATCTTCCACCCCCGCATTCGCTTAATCTTCCATCGAAGGCACGATGCACTATCACTGAATAAAAAAAACTAACATATCAAAGAAAAAACAATGGCCAGAAATTTATAATTGTTTTATTCATATCACATGGAACATTGTTCAGAGCAAACCACCTTGCAACAGTGGTGGCCGGTATGTGGGGACGAAAAACAACCAAAAACCAAAAATTTTTTTCATGACTTTCGAATGAATTATTTACGTTCGATAAACAATCACGTGATTTCATAAATATGACGTGGCACGCGTAACTACGAAGGTCAACATGACGTCACTGTTGCATTGTCGCCGTGAAGAAGACATCTTTTCAACGCCTTTCTAGTTCGCTTCAAATTTATCAAGATGCACAAGATGGACTACCGTTGCCTGCCCATCAGGAGCAGACAGTCAAAGGCACAGGCCTAGCTGTTGACGACCTCTAGCACTGATATAAGCAACGGAAAAGATAAGTCTAGGTGTTTAACTGTTGTTATTGCAAACAGTGCTAACTGAGTCCATGCCCTCTGCCTACATCGGCATGTTTTTACCTATGTTTAATGTACTTTTTGTTGTCTTAATGTGTTGTTAATTCGTGGGAGGTAGGGAGGATGAACCGAAATTAGATTCTGTGGCTCTCACGATGCCTGAATTGATTTCGGTCGTTTCTTAGGGCAGTTAAACGATTGCACTTTTGGAAGCCCCATTGAGGTTTGCCATTGGACTATCTGTCCAAATCTGCTGTCGTTTGACGATTTGTGTTAGCTGTACCGTTCCGTAGATAACTGGTGTATTTTATTCGTACTCAGTTAACAATTTTATTCAGTTTTGTATCATATTCGTTAACTATTTCGTCCAGTCTCCTCTTACTATCATTTATTTGATGATTGTTAAATGGTCGTCCGTTATGAGTCCTGTGATGTCATCATTTTTTGCAGTCATTTTTTTTTGTGTACTTTGAATATTAAGTTGACCTCGGGTCAGACCTTGACCCTTCATTTGGCTTGTGACACTTCCGCTTGTTTTATTTAGTTCATAAATTCATTTTTAATTGTGAAAATGTCTTGTTTGCGTCTTGACATGGTTTGTACCCTTTAGTTGCATCATTGTTTTGTTTGTCCTCATGATATATATTAATACTACATTAATAATATGATATTATATGCAATAATACACTTGTAATTTAATTTAATTAATTTTTTCTGATATTTAAGGTTAATATGGGACATTGCATAATTATGCAGTGATAGTCCAAGAAAGTAGCACTACAATTTATAAGAGATGCCTAGGGCATAATAATATAATATATATATTGACCAAATAAAATAATCTTATAGTCTACCTTTGAGGTAATAGACCCATTGTATATTATTTAATATACTTTTCTGGTACTAAGAGAGTGACTTAGTACATTGAACAATATAATTACTAGGAATCATACCCAACATTATTGGATATTAAGATTAATTGTGTGAAGTAATTACATAATAGTTAACAGATATCATAACTATTTATGATATAGTATTATTTAGATACAATATTGTTACAAAATATTGTCTATTAGTTGAACTTAGACATTAGAGTTCAGTACTATTGTGATTATTTATATTGAATATTTCTAAGTTGAGTAAGTATAATAATTACTCTGAAGCTACTATTGACTATTTTAATCAGTAATTATCAATAATTACTTACAGATAAAAGTCAAAATGCTTACTATAGACCATTTCGTTAAAATTGGTAGGGAATATGGTTATAAATCTCAAGAACTTCGTCAGTTTGCTGAGGCAGAACTGGAAAAACATGAAAGAAAAGAAGCAGAGAAAAAAGCTGCATTAAAGAAAGAGGAAGAGGAACAAAAAGCTGCATTAAAGAAAGAGGAAGAGGAACAAAAGGCTGCATTAAAGAAAGAGGAAGCAGAACGTGAGATGAAGCAAATTGACAAGGAAAATAGATTGAGAGAGATTGCTCAACGTGAAAGAGAAGAGCAAAGAGCAATCGCCAGACAGGAAGAAGAGAATAAATTGAAACGAGAGGAAATTATTTTACAACAAGAAATGGAATTGGCGCGTATTAAATTGGAGACAGCAAGATTACAAGCACAAAGTGCTGATGCAAACCAGAATAATAACGCACAAAATGGATCATCATCCAGCCAAACTAAACATTTCTACAACTTTAAATTACCCACTCTCAACTTAAACGTGGACGACCTTTCATCGTTCCTGTCACGTTTTGAACAGACTTGCAAAACAAATCATTTGCCTGAAGAGTCATGGGTACTCAAGTTAAATGAATTCTTGGTTGGAGAACCATTGACGGCTTCTCAAAATGCTGACCCATCAATAGCAAATAACTACGGTGCTATTAAGTCCTTGCTTTTACGAAGGTTTCACCTGGACGAGGAACACTGTAGGTTGAAATTTAAGGGAATTTTACCTGAATCTCCAAAAGATTTTGCAGGATTCATTGCGAACATACGCAATACATTTAATAGATGGGTTGAACTGGCAGAAGTCAACAAATCATACGACAAATTAGTTGATTTACTACTACGGGATAAGGTATTATCTTCGGTTAGCCAGCCATTTTTTGCATATTTGCAGGAGCGTAAACCAGGTACTATGGACGAGTTAGAAAAAATTTCTTTAAACTACTGTTCGGCACATCCGAATGCAACCATTTCTAACTCCTCATTAAGAGAACCTCTACCTGTGGCGTCTAATATGGCCTACAATCATAATAACAAACAAAGACATCACAGTGTAGACAGAAGCAGGTTCCAAAGAAATCACAATGTTAACTTTCAGAAGGGACATAATAATGATTTCAACAATAAAAATGAGTTCAACAGAGGTAGATCACGAGATAGAAATTATTCACCTCAAACAAACTACCACAATGGTCAACATAACACTAATTATAATCGATCACATACTCCCAATAATAATAGTAACTGGAATGGTAATAATCATGGCTCGAGACATCGAGATAATAGTTACTATAGAGGACGACGAGATAATTCTAACAATTATACTCGGAATCGATCTCATTCTCGGGGATCATCTCATTACAACCATAATACAGGGGCGGCAGTTACAAATAATACTACCCCTATAGCTCAGGTCCCACTTGACAATAATACAACACAGTCTTCTGCTGCATGTTTTGCTATTAATTATAATGTGGCAAATAGTTGCCAAGATTGTAATACTATTTTTCAGAAGGCCAAGGAAACGGTGCTGAATTGTGGACACCTTCATACAGCAGTTGGTCTTTCAGCGAACGATGGCAAGGGTACCCTGATGTTCAATAGAGGATTAGTCAATGGTACGGTGGTCTCAGTTTTAAAAGACTCTGGATCAACAACCATTGGAGTTCGGCAGTCTTTGGTACATCCTAGCTATGCAACAGGGGACTATGTCCGTTGCATGACCTTCGGGGGTACTATTGAGTACTACCCCACTGCCATAGTACATGTTAATACACCATTTTTTTCAGGTAATGTCAAGGTGTGCATGCTACAGAATCCATCAGCTGATCTTACATTAGGACGCATACAGGGGAGTAAAGATTGTACTCCAGATGAGATCATAGATTGGAAAAAAAAAAATTTGCATTCTTTTAGCAACGCTAACGCTGTTGTTGATATGGCTACACTTCGTGCCAACAACATAAATACATGTGGCACAGCAGTTTCCAACTCCACTCTCAGTACTATCCTGGAAATTGATGAAGATGATAGATCTATTGGACAACATACTAAGGATATAACTGATCCTAATAAAACTGTTGACGTTGTCAACATTGACAAAAACATTATGAGGAAGAATAATAGGTTAAATAATAATGCTGGACTTAAAAGGAAACATAAAGTTAACACAAATAATTATGATGAAAAATTTTTTACTTTGCCCAGCAAGGACAGGTCTACGACATGTAGGAAACTTAATACCTTTGGTGATGATAGGTATCATCCTCAGTCCAGTCAGGATGATACGACATCCAACAGAAAGACAATGTCGGTGTTGAAAGGGAAGGTTAATTCTTTGACAAAGAATACATATCATCATTGTCCACTATTTCGTGACAATGATACTACATATATTGGGAAAAGTGCGTATTCTCGCACAGTGTTAGTGCGAAATCTGCCGCAGGATACTACATGGCAGGCACTTAGAATTTTTTTTGATTATACAGCAAACGTTAAGTTTGTTCGTCTTCTGCCATCATGCAATGGGCAGAATAGACAGGCGATGGTTACATTTCGTAACAATCGAGACGCTCGTTGGGTAATCGAGCGTGATAATGGTGTTTATTTTCATCACCGTTATCTAAAGTTACAATTAGTACATGATTCTGCGCCACGCAGATAATGGTGTACGCTCACCCAATTTGTCTTATTTCTTGATGACTCAGCTCTAGTCAGTCATCATTTCTTTTCCTTATTGGTCATTTATTCTTATACGTCTTAGATATCAAGGGACACAAAAAGATATTTCATATTAACATGCTCAAGCAATTTCATACACGTCCTGAACACTTACAGTCAATTTTTCATGAACTAGATGACAACACAGTATCTACTTGTTATTATTCTAACTTATCTGTCATCCAGGAAGAAGAATCTTCTTTTCCTGAGGTACAGTTACCGTTACCGGTACCAGTAGTTCAACCTACTGAATCTTGGCGGGATGTAACCATCTCTTCAACGGTTACACCGCAACAGCGTCTACAGATTGCTAATCTATTACAATCTTATCCAGATGTATTGACCGACGTCCCGGGTCGCACATCGGCTATCAGTCATGACATTACTCTCAATGATGATACACCTATTCGTGTACATCCCTATTCTGTTCCTTTACATTTCCTTGCTAAAACTACTAAGGAACTTGAACAGATGTTGTCTCTGGGAATCATTGAGACTAGTAATTCGCCATTCTCTTCTCCATTAGTGATTGTCCGGAAGAAGGACAATAACATCAGACTATGTGTTGATTATAGAAAATTAAATGCTAAGACTATAGTTGACAGCGAACCACATCCACTTATCGACGACTTACTGCCACGTCTATCCAACGCAACTATATTTAGTAAGATAGACTTAACTAAAGGTTATTGGCAGATACCACTGACCGAAAAGGCTAAGTACTACACCGCATTTTCCACTCCACAAGGTCTATACCAGTGGAATGTGATGCCTTTTGGGCTTGTTAATGCGCCAGCTACCTTCATTCGCCTGATGCGACAAATTTTATCAGGTAGACCAGACGTTATTACATATATTGACGACATATGCTTGTTTAGTTCGTCGTTTGAGGAACATGTTTCGGGACTTAGATATGTTTTCGACACTCTAAGGAATTATCATCTAACTGCTAAACCTACAAAGGTGCAAATCGCGTGTAATGAGATAACCTTTTTGGGACATATCATTGGATCGGGATATATCCGAACGTTACCTAGTACAGTCTCCAAAATTCTAAACATAGCAGTTCCTCAGACGAAGAAACAGGTCAGGAGTTTGTTAGGACTTGTTCAATATTACAGTAGATTCATACCAAACTTGTCATCCATCACGGCTGTATTGTCTTCATTGTTAAAAAAAGACATGCCGGTGAAGGTGACATGGACTGGTACATGCAATGAAACTTTCAACAAAATTATAAATTTGTTCTCGCATGAACCAATTTTAAGACTTCCCGATGCTTCCAAAAGATTTTTCTTACGAACAGATGCTAGTAACTACGGCATTGGTGCATGCCTGCTCCAGAACCATGATGGCATTCTACATCCTACCTTATATATTTCAAGAAAGCTAAAGCCGGCAGAAACAAAGTATTCCACAGTGGACAAGGAACTTTTATCTGTGATATGGGCAATAACTAAACTCGAAAAGTTTTTGCTTGGTGCTCCCTTCACCATACAGACGGACCAACGTGCTGTAGCATCTTTGCGTCGATCTAATCATAAGAGCCAAAAACTCGCCAGATATGCAATCATCCTACAGCCATTTGAATTCTCCATTGAACATATTCCTGGCACTGAAAACATTGTGGCGGATGCGTTGTCACGTAATCCTATTGACGACGAATAATCAACATTAACATTCCTAAAACATATCAACTATAAAGGAACTAACCTTGCCTTCAATTTAAACTTTATAAACACTATATGCATCACAGAATTGAACTAAAAGACAATCAAGGTATACATATTGTCATTGAAACTTCGTCTAACGTCCATACACGATATATGAATATTCGTTGAACAATCATGGAACAATATCTGACGACAAGTCGAACTTATTATCCTATGTGCACTTAATTCTTGGATGCTGGGATAAATGACATTTCTTTCCAACGTAAACGTTTGAACATTTTTGCCTAAAAGAATTCATCAGGATCAAGACTACGGATGGATCATCATATCCTATACTAATTAATTAGTTAACTTAACTTCTTAATTGAATTATTATCAATAAAATGAAATGTGAGAAAAAAATGAAATGAAAGAAAAAAAAAAAAAAGAGAACGAAATATAAAAAGAAGAAATTATGAAAAGAGAAAATAAATCTCACACAAGTATTAGATTAATATTTTTTTTTTAATGTACCTATACATTATTTAGTTAGTTAAATTAGATAGTTATTATTCACTAACACTTAACACACACAATTAAGTTAAACTTATATTCGAATTTCTTTCTATTTCTTCTCACTTATTTTGTTTTTTCTTCTCTCATAACATCGCGTTACATTAGAATCTTAATAATTTATCTCTTAATTTAATTAATTAATTTAATTTTAATTAGTCAAATTAATTCCTATATGACATACTAATACGACAGACCTTACTTTAATTTAATTCTATCATTCACTATTAACATTGGACATTTTATTTAGTTGATATAATAATATGTATAATTGATATATAATGTGATTAATGTTAGATGACTATGACAAATAGTTAGTTGACATGACCGCAACACGGTTCTACTCAGAACATCGTCGGCCATATGTCACAATTGTGTTAAATTTTTTTGAAAAATTGTTAAGTCGGATAGATCTTGAAAAAAAATCTATCGATTTTTTTTTTCCCGGTGTACAGGGAATTGTTACGGTATATGATATTAACGCCGTCTGCTAAAGGTTATCAGACGTGCAATTGTAAAGGTTAAGGCATTTAATATATTGCGATAGATGTTTCAATTATTGAACGCTCCATACACGATCGATTATGACGTGTATAGCGTTGTTTGGGTCACAGTCGGTAACTAAGAAACGCTACCCTTTGTTACTTGACCGCCAAGCTGAATAGCTGCGTTTTTCTAACCTTCCAATTCAATGGCATGATATAGCCATTTATATATGCATTTTTTGATGGACCAGGGTCAGTCCTAGAACTCTATATGAGAGGAAAATTTATGGAGGTTAGTATTTAACTAGAATTCTCAGAAGGAGAAGAATAATCGTCAAATTCGTATGAATATATTCAGACTCGCAGTCTCACTGTCGGCAGGTAGCCATGTCTAGCTGCGCGTGCATATAGCTGTGATGTTCTGACGACAATACTGCATTGTATCCTTAAACGGACATTGACACGTAAACCAGCAGTCTACGTTATTGATTAATTTATGCATGACTTATATGGACTTATGTTCTACTCCTATTTGAAATGATCATCCTGTGTGTACAACTGTGAATTAAATGTATGGACTCAATGAAATGACTTATCAAATCAATCGTATTCCAAGGTTCAAGTATTGTTCGGAATCTTCCACCCCCGCATTCGCTTAATCTTCCATCGAAGGCACGATGCACTATCACTGAATAAAAAAAACTAACATATCAAAGAAAAAACAATGGCCAGAAATTTATAATTGTTTTATTCATATCACATGGAACATTGTTCAGAGCAAACCACCTTGCAACAGTGGTGGCCGGTATGTGGGGACGAAAAACAACCAAAAACCAAAAATTTTTTCATGACTTTCGAATGAATTATTTACGTTCGATAAACAATCACGTGATTTCATAAATATGACGTGGCACGCGTAACTACGAAGGTCAACATGACGTCACTGTTGCATTGTCGCCGTGAAGAAGACATCTTTTCAACGCCTTTCTAGTTCGCTTCAAATTTATCAAGATGCACAAGATGGACTACCGTTGCCTGCCCATCAGGAGCAGACAGTCAAAGGCACAGGCCTAGCTGTTGACGACCTCTAGCACTGATATAAGCAACGGAAAAGATAAGTCTAGGTGTTTAACTGTTGTTATTGCAAACAGTGCTAACTGAGTCCATGCCCTCTGCCTACATCGGCATGTTTTTACCTATGTTTAATGTACTTTTTGTTGTCTTAATGTGTTGTTAATTCGTGGGAGGTAGGGAGGATGAACCGAAATTAGATTCTGTGGCTCTCACGATGCCTGAATTGATTTCGGTCGTTTCTTAGGGCAGTTAAACGATTGCACTTTTGGAAGCCCCATTGAGGTTTGCCATTGGACTATCTGTCCAAATCTGCTGTCGTTTGACGATTTGTGTTAGCTGTACCGTTCCGTAGATAACTGGTGTATTTTATTCGTACTCAGTTAACAATTTTATTCAGTTTTGTATCATGTTCGTTAACTATTTCGTCCAGTCTCCTCTTACTATCATTTATTTGATGATTGTTAAATGTCGTCCGTTATGAGTCCTGTGATGTCATCATTTTTTGCAGTCATTTTTTTTTGTGTACTTTGAATATTAAGTTGACCTCGGGTCAGACCTTGACCCTTCATTTGGCTTGTGACACTTCCGCTTGTTTTATTTAGTTCATAAATTCATTTTTAATTGTGAAAATGTCTTGTTTGCGTCTTGACATTGTTTGTACCCTTTAGTTGCATCATTGTTTTGTTTGTCCTCATGATATATATTAATACTACATTAATAATATGATATTATATGCAATAATACACTTGTAATTTAATTTAATTAATTTTTTCTGATATTTAAGGTTAATATGGGACATTGCATAATTATGCAGTGATAGTCCAAGAAAGTAGCACTACAATTTATAAGAGATGCCTAGGGCATAATAATATAATATATATATTGACCAAATAAAATAATCTTATAGTCTACCTTTGAGGTAATAGACCCATTGTATATTATTTAATATACTTTTCTGGTACTAAGAGAGTGACTTAGTACATTGAACAATATAATTACTAGGAATCATACCCAACATTATTGGATATTAAGATTAATTGTGTGAAGTAATTACATAATAGTTAACAGATATCATAACTATTTATGATATAGTATTATTTAGATACAATATTGTTACAAAATATTGTCTATTAGTTGAACTTAGACATTAGAGTTCAGTACTATTGTGATTATTTATATTGAATATTTCTAAGTTGAGTAAGTATAATAATTACTCTGAAGCTACTATTGACTATTTTAATCAGTAATTATCAATAATTACTTACAGATAAAAGTCAAAATGCTTACTATAGACCATTTCGTTAAAATTGGTAGGGAATATGGTTATAAATCTCAAGAACTTCGTCAGTTTGCTGAGGCAGAACTGGAAAAACATGAAAGAAAAGAAGCAGAGAAAAAAGCTGCATTAAAGAAAGAGGAAGAGGAACAAAAAGCTGCATTAAAGAAAGAGGAAGAGGAACAAAAGGCTGCATTAAAGAAAGAGGAAGCAGAACGTGAGATGAAGCAAATTGACAAGGAAAATAGATTGAGAGAGATTGCTCAACGTGAAAGAGAAGAGCAAAGAGCAATCGCCAGACAGGAAGAAGAGAATAAATTGAAACGAGAGGAAATTATTTTACAACAAGAAATGGAATTGGCGCGTATTAAATTGGAGACAGCAAGATTACAAGCACAAAGTGCTGATGCAAACCAGAATAATAACGCACAAAATGGATCATCATCCAGCCAAACTAAACATTTCTACAACTTTAAATTACCCACTCTCAACTTAAACGTGGACGACCTTTCATCGTTCCTGTCACGTTTTGAACAGACTTGCAAAACAAATCATTTGCCTGAAGAGTCATGGGTACTCAAGTTAAATGAATTCTTGGTTGGAGAACCATTGACGGCTTCTCAAAATGCTGACCCATCAATAGCAAATAACTACGGTGCTATTAAGTCCTTGCTTTTACGAAGGTTTCACCTGGACGAGGAACACTGTAGGTTGAAATTTAAGGGAATTTTACCTGAATCTCCAAAAGATTTTGCAGGATTCATTGCGAACATACGCAATACATTTAATAGATGGGTTGAACTGGCAGAAGTCAACAAATCATACGACAAATTAGTTGATTTACTACTACGGGATAAGGTATTATCTTCGGTTAGCCAGCCATTTTTTGCATATTTGCAGGAGCGTAAACCAGGTACTATGGACGAGTTAGAAAAAATTTCTTTAAACTACTGTTCGGCACATCCGAATGCAACCATTTCTAACTCCTCATTAAGAGAACCTCTACCTGTGGCGTCTAATATGGCCTACAATCATAATAACAAACAAAGACATCACAGTGTAGACAGAAGCAGGTTCCAAAGAAATCACAATGTTAACTTTCAGAAGGGACATAATAATGATTTCAACAATAAAAATGAGTTCAACAGAGGTAGATCACGAGATAGAAATTATTCACCTCAAACAAACTACCACAATGGTCAACATAACACTAATTATAATCGATCACATACTCCCAATAATAATAGTAACTGGAATGGTAATAATCATGGCTCGAGACATCGAGATAATAGTTACTATAGAGGACGACGAGATAATTCTAACAATTATACTCGGAATCGATCTCATTCTCGGGGATCATCTCATTACAACCATAATACAGGGGCGGCAGTTACAAATAATACTACCCCTATAGCTCAGGTCCCACTTGACAATAATACAACACAGTCTTCTGCTGCATGTTTTGCTATTAATTATAATGTGGCAAATAGTTGCCAAGATTGTAATACTATTTTTCAGAAGGCCAAGGAAACGGTGCTGAATTGTGGACACCTTCATACAGCAGTTGGTCTTTCAGCGAACGATGGCAAGGGTACCCTGATGTTCAATAGAGGATTAGTCAATGGTACGGTGGTCTCAGTTTTAAAAGACTCTGGATCAACAACCATTGGAGTTCGGCAGTCTTTGGTACATCCTAGCTATGCAACAGGGGACTATGTCCGTTGCATGACCTTCGGGGGTACTATTGAGTACTACCCCACTGCCATAGTACATGTTAATACACCATTTTTTTCAGGTAATGTCAAGGTGTGCATGCTACAGAATCCATCAGCTGATCTTACATTAGGACGCATACATGGGAGTAAAGATTGTACTCCAGATGAGATCATAGATTGGGGAAAAAAAAATTTGCATTCTTTTAGCAACGCTAACGCTGTTGTTGATATGGCTACACTTCGTGCCAACAACATAAATACATGTGGCACAGCAGTTTCCAACTTCACTCTCAGTACTATCCTGGAAATTGATGAAGATGATAGATCTATTGGACAACATACTAAGGATATAACTGATCCTAATAAAACTGTTGACGTTGTCAACATTGACAAAAACATTATGAGGAAGAATAATAGGTTAAATAATAATGCTGGACTTAAAAGGAAACATAAAGTTAACACAAATAATTATGATGAAAAAGTTTTTACTTTGCCCAGCAAGGACATGTCTACGACATGTAGGAAACTTAATACCTTTGGTGATGATAGGTATCATCCTCAGTCCAGTCAGGATGATACGACATCCAACAGAAAGACAATGTCGGTGTTGAAAGGGAAGGTTAATTCTTTGACAAAGAATACATATCATCATTGTCCACTATTTCGTGACAATGATACTACATATATTGGGAAAAGTGCGTATTCTCGCACAGTGTTAGTGCGAAATCTGCCGCAGGATACTACCTGGCAGGCACTTAGAATTTTTTTTGATTATACAGCAAACGTTAAGTTTGTTCGTCTTCTGCCATCATGCAATGGGCAGAATAGACAGGCGATGGTTACATTTCGTAACAATCGAGACGCTCGTTGGGTAATCGAGCGTGATAATGGTGTTTATTTTCATCACCGTTATCTAAAGTTACAATTAGTACATGATTCTGCGCCACGCAGATAATGGTGTACGCTCACCCTTTTGTCTTATTTCTTGATGACTCAGCTCTAGTCAGTCATCATTTCTTTTCCTTATTGGTCATTTATTCTTATACGTCTTAGATATCAAGGGACACAAAAAGATATTTCATATTAACATGCTCAAGCAATTTCATACACGTCCTGAACACTTACAGTCAATTTTTCATGAACTAGATGACAACACAGTATCTACTTGTTATTATTCTAACTTATCTGTCATCCAGGAAGAAGAATCTTCTTTTCCTGAGGTACAGTTACCGTTACCGGTACCAGTAGTTCAACCTACTGAATCTTGGCGGGATGTAACCATCTCTTCAACGGTTACACCGCAACAGCGTCTACAGATTGCTAATCTATTACAATCTTATCCAGATGTATTGACCGACGTCCCGGGTCGCACATCGGCTATCAGTCATGACATTACTCTCAATGATGATACACCTATTCGTGTACATCCCTATTCTGTTCCTTTACATTTCCTTGCTAAAACTACTAAGGAACTTGAACAGATGTTGTCTCTGGGAATCATTGAGACTAGTAATTCGCCATTCTCTTCTCCATTAGTGATTGTCCGGAAGAAGGACAATAACATCAGACTATGTGTTGATTATAGAAAATTAAATGCTAAGACTATAGTTGACAGCGAACCACATCCACTTATCGACGACTTACTGCCACGTCTATCCAACGCAACTATATTTAGTAAGATAGACTTAACTAAAGGTTATTGGCAGATACCACTGACCGAAAAGGCTAAGTACTACACCGCATTTTCCACTCCACAAGGTCTATACCAGTGGAATGTGATGCCTTTTGGGCTTGTTAATGCGCCAGCTACCTTCATTCGCCTGATGCGACAAATTTTATCAGGTAGACCAGACGTTATTACATATATTGACGACATATGCTTGTTTAGTTCGTCGTTTGAGGAACATGTTTCGGGACTTAGATATGTTTTCGACACTCTAAGGAATTATCATCTAACTGCTAAACCTACAAAGGTGCAAATCGCGTGTAATGAGATAACCTTTTTGGGACATATCATTGGATCGGGATATATCCGAACGTTACCTAGTACAGTCTCCAAAATTCTAAACATAGCAGTTCCTCAGACGAAGAAACAGGTCAGGAGTTTGTTAGGACTTGTTCAATATTACAGTAGATTCATACCAAACTTGTCATCCATCACGGCTGTATTGTCTTCATTGTTAAAAAAAGACATGCCGGTGAAGGTGACATGGACTGGTACATGCAATGAAACTTTCAACAAAATTATAAATTTGTTCTCGCATGAACCAATTTTAAGACTTCCCGATGCTTCCAAAAGATTTTTCTTACGAACAGATGCTAGTAACTACGGCATTGGTGCATGCCTGCTCCAGAACCATGATGGCATTCTACATCCTACCTTATATATTTCAAGAAAGCTAAAGCCGGCAGAAACAAAGTATTCCACAGTGGACAAGGAACTTTTATCTGTGATATGGGCAATAACTAAACTTGAAAAGTTCTTGCTTGGTGCTCCCTTCACCATACAGACGGACCAACGTGCTGTAGCATCTTTGCGTCGATCTAATCATAAGAGCCAAAAACTCGCCAGATATGCAATCATCCTACAGCCATTTGAATTCTCCATTGAACATATTCCTGGCACTGAAAACATTGTGGCGGATGCGTTGTCACGTAATCCTATTGACGACGAATAATCAACATTAACATTCCTAAAACATATCAACTATAAAGGAACTAACCTTGCCTTCAATTTAAACTTTATAAACACTATATGCATCACAGAATTGAACTAAAAGACAATCAAGGTATACATATTGACATTGAAACTTCGTCTAACGTCCATACACGATATATGAATATTCGTTGAACAATCATGGAACAATATCTGACGACAAGTCGAACTTATTATCCTATGTGCACTTAATTCTTGGATGCTGGGATAAATGACATTTCTTTCCAACGTAAACGTTTGAACATTTTTGCCTAAAAGAATTCATCAGGATCAAGACTACGGATGGATCATCATATCCTATACTAATTAATTAGTTAACTTAACTTCTTAATTGAATTATTATCAATAAAATGAAATGTGAGAAAAAAATGAAATGAAAAAAAAAAAAAAAGAGAACGAAATATAAAAAGAAGAAATTATGAAAAGAGAAAATAAATCTCACACAAGTATTAGATTAATATTTTTTTTTTAATGTACCTATACATTATTTAGTTAGTTAAATTAGATAGTTATTATTCACTAACACTTAACACACACAATTAAGTTAAACTTATATTCGAATTTCTTTCTATTTCTTCTCACTTATTTTGTTTTTTCTTCTCTCATAACATCGCGTTACATTAGAATCTTAATAATTTATCTCTTAATTTAATTAATTAATTTAATTTTAATTAGTCAAATTAATTCCTATATGACATACTAATACGACAGACCTTACTTTAATTTAATTCTATCATTCACTGTTAACATTGGACATTTTATTTAGTTGATATAATAATATGTATAATTGATATATAATGTGATTAATGTTAGATGACTATGACAAATAGTTAGTTGACATGACCGCAACACGGTTCTACTCAGAACATCGTCGGCCATATGTCACAATTGTGTTAAATTTTTTTGAAAAATTGTTAAGTCGGATAGATCTTGAAAAAAAATCTATCGATTTTTTTTTTCCCGGTGTACAGGGAATTGTTACGGTATATGATATTAACGCCGTCTGCTAAAGGTTATCAGACGTGCAATTGTAAAGGTTAAGGCATTTAATATATTGCGATAGATGTTTCAATTATTGAACGCTCCATACACGATCGATTATGACGTGTATAGCGTTGTTTGGGTCACAGTCGGTAACTAAGAAACGCTACCCTTTGTTACTTGACCGCCAAGCTGAATAGCTGCGTTTTTCTAACCTTCCAATTCAATGGCATGATATAGCCATTTATATATGCATTTTTTGATGGACCAGGGTCAGTCCTAGAACTCTATATGAGAGGAAAATTTATGGAGGTTAGTATTTAACTAGAATTCTCAGAAGGAGAAGAATAATCGTCAAATTCGTATGAATATATTCAGACTCGCAGTCTCACTGTCGGCAGGTAGCCATGTCTAGCTGCGCGTGCATATAGCTGTGATGTTCTGACGACAATACTGCATTGTATCCTTAAACGGACATTGTCACGTAAACCAGCAGTCTACGTTATTGATTAATTTATGCATGACTTATATGGACTTATGTTCTACTCCTATTTGAAATGATCATCCTGTGTGTACAACTGTGAATTAAATGTATGGACTCAATGAAATGACTTATCAAATCAATCGTATTCCAAGGTTCAAGTATTGTTCGGAATCTTCCACCCCCGCATTCGCTTAATCTTCCATCGAAGGCACGATGCACTATCACTGAATAAAAAAAACTAACATATCAAAGAAAAAACAATGGCCAGAAATTTATAATTGTTTTATTCATATCACATGGAACATTGTTCAGAGCAAACCACCTTGCAACAGCCGTGTTCTTCATGAAGAGTTTGTCAGCCCTGTTCTTCATGAAGAGTTTGTCAGCCCTGTTCTTCATGAAGAGTTTGTCAGCCCTGTTCTTCATGAGGAGTTTGTCAGCCCTGTTCTTCATGAAGAGTTTGTCAGCCCTGTTCTTCATAAAGAGTTTGTCAGCCCTGTTCTTCATGAGGAGTTTGTCAGCCCTGTTCTTCATGAAGAGTTTGTCAGCCCTGTTCTTCATGAAGAGTTTGTCAGCCCTGTTCTTCATGAAGAGTTTGTCATCTTCATGAAGAGTTTGTCAGTCCAGTTCTTCTTGAAGAGTTTGTCAGCCCTGTTCTTCATGAAGAGTTTGTCAGCCCTGTTCTTCATGAAGAGTTTGCCTACCCTGTTCTTCATGAAGAGTTTGTCAGTCCAGTTCTTCATGAAGAGTTTGTCAGTCCAGTTTTTCATTAAGAGTTTGTCAGCCCTGTTCTTCATGAAGAGTTTGTCAGTCCAGTTCTTCATGAAGAGTTTGTCAGCCCTGTTCTTCATGAAGAGTTTGTTGGCATTCTTCTTTAAGAGGAGTTTATCAGCCGTGTTCTTCAGGAAGAGTTTGTCAGCATTCTTCTTTATGAAGAGTTTGTCAGCTGTGTTCTTCTTGAAGAGTTTGTCAGCATTCTTCTTTATGAAGAGTTTGTCAACTGTGTTCTTCTTGAAGAGTTTGTCGGCTCTGTTCTTCATGAAGAGTTTGTCAGCATTCTTCTTTATGAAGAGTTTGTCAACTGTGTTCTTCTTGAAGAGTTTGTCAGCTCTGTTCTTCATGAAGAGTTTGTCAGCATTCTTCTTTAAGACGAGTTTATCAGCCGTGTTCTTCAGGAAGTGTTCTTCAGGAAGAGTTTGTCAGCATTCTTCTTTCTGAAGAGTTAATCAGCCATGTTCTTCATGAAGAGTTTGTCAGCCCCTTTCTTCATGAAGAGTTTGTCAGCCCCTATCTTCTTTGTGATGATTTTTATACCTTCCTTCTTCATGAGAAGTTTGTCAGCCTTCTTCTTTGTGGTGATTTTTGTCAGCTTCTTTCTTTCTAAGGAGGTTAACCATCTTTTGAAAAAAAACACATCTCCTGCTTAAAATATAAGAAATATTTGTTTCCCGTTTTGTGTTTCAGACCTGCGTAAGATTGATGTTGACTGTGTCACCCTAGGTCAGTATATGCAGCCCACCAAAAGGCACTTGAAGGTAAGGGTGTGATCCCTTTAGTTCGTGGTTTGTATATTTTACAACATATTTTTCACAAAGAATACCTTAACAAAAAAAACTGAAATATATGTGGCAGTGAATAGTTCACCATAATTTCAGACATCCGTATCAGTTTTTCTTTTGTCCACCTGCTGGCTTATACAAGTTACTTGAAGGGTAGCAGCTAAGCCATCACACTAGAACAGCTATGCTATGGACCCCTGAAGGAAAGCATATGAGAAGCTGACCAAAGACAACTTGGCGGAGAACTGTGGAGGCCGAGATGCAAAGACTGAACCAGAGCTGGGGCACTGCATGAAGGATGGCCGATGGTCGAGCAAAGTGGAAGCAGTTTGTTGCTGCCCTACAAGACACCACTAGGTGGAATGACCACTGCCTGCTTTGACAGTTGGCGTCTAAGGATTAAAGAAGAAGAAGAACTGCTAAGCATTAACAATTTTACTCATTTCATAACTGATATATTTTACTCAGCTTTATAATTGATATATTTTACTCAGCTTTATAACTGATATAATTTACTATTTTACTCAGCTTTATAACTGATATATTTTACTCAGCTTGATACTAGCAACAACCCGTCAAAATTGACAGGTGCGCATATGGCTGATCAAGCCATTTGACGTGAACCAGATGTCCGGTCCATCGTAACTGCACTTTCTGAATCAGTGTATAGACAGACACTGGGCATATTTGCTCTTGATAGAACCTCGGTATCTGGGATGTTGTCCTGCCATCGAATGTTTAGTACGCGACGCAGGCAGGTTGTATGGAAGTGATTTCATTTTCGAGCATGTCTAGCGTAAACGGTCCAACTCTCACTGGCGTAGAGGAGGGTGGGGAGGACGACGGCACGATACAACTTCAGTTTGGTCTTGACGCTAATACCTCTCCGTTCCAACACTGAGGATCGCAGTCTTCCGAACGCAATACTGGCCTTTGCTATTCTGTTAGTCACCTCGTCGTCAGTGTTGCAGGGTTCGTAGCGATCTTGAAAAACCTGGAAAATGAAAAAAAAAATTCCAGGCCTTGAAAAGCCTGGAAAAATTGCTAACAGCCTTGAATTTCCCGCATCGGACCTTGAAAAAATATTAAAAATCGGAAGTTTTCCATTTTTCGTTTCTGATGGTATTTTTCGTTAAACTTCAGTTACCGCATAATTTTTACTTCCCTTTGGGCACAAAATCCATTTCCAGACGTTTTCGGCGGTTCGTGTTTTCGGCGATTTGCGTTTTCGGCGAATTGCGTTAACGATGTGAAGCAGATTTATTTTTAGCGCGCGTGTCTGTTGTTACTCGAAAGCGGTAATTTCCTATTACTTGTGGGTTTTTGCTCTGCAGTGAATATGTGTAGTTATGTCTTGTATCGTAACAGTTAAGGTTAGATTTAGTATTCAGGTTAGGATTAGGGTTAACGCTAATCCAAACCCTAATACTAAACCTAACCCTAACTGCTACGAAAGGACACATAACTACACATATTCACTGCGGAGCAAAAACCCACGACTGGGAAAAAATGTATTTATAACCTCAGACCTAAGGGCCTTTTATATTTGGATATGCGCCCTAATATAACCGACTAGGTTGAACGGAACGCGCCTCGCCAAAACTTAAAAAAAAAAAAACAACAACACCAAGAACTTGTCTCTACGCATTCATGTTGTATTAAATCGTTCATTTCAACTGAGGTAAGTAATAAATTCATTTATAAAACATATTTACATAGGCTAAGTGCGGTTTATAGATAGGCCTACTGTACTTGCGGCCGTAATTTACAATGTAGGCCTATTTACAGTTATTTTTAACCATGGCCAAAATTAGTGTTTGAATGAAATTTCTTGGTTTACAACTGCTTACGAGAATATGTTTGACACAGTTTGAGATGGTCAAGAATAGAAATTGATGGCGATTCCATATCCTATAGCCTACTCTGTTATCAGACGTGTCCCACTGTTCATTTCACCACATTTTTGGGAAATAAATATAGGCCTATTTTGAATGCTTTTTCATTATATTTATGATGAAGAGACATATCCCGATCTGCTCTGCAGGGTTATAATTAGGATATGCCTAGGCCTACATGTTTTCAATTCCAGATAACATGAATAACCGCCGATACATGAAAGTGGCGTCACATCTGTCAAATCACTGTAATTAGGATAAATGAAAATTACCAATTTTGTGCATAGACCTATGTTATTTAAAATTTTAAAAATAATTTAAAAAAAATTTTTTTTAATCGAAACAAACAGAAACGATAAAACAAAACAAACCCCAACAAAAAAAATCAAACAAAAATAGTAAAGATGGGGAGGGGGTGTGTGTGTGTGTAAAGGCCTGATGTTTCCAGTTAGATATTTAATAGATTTTCACTTATCATAAGTGTTATAAGGATATCATCATACCTTCACCCTCCCAATTACTATATATTAACTTTTGTTCTAGTTAAATATTGTTTGACTATATTATTCATGCGTTTAGAACTTTGACTTGGTAAATATACATAGCTTAGGCCTACTTATAAGTTATTTGTGTGTTCCAGTTTTTTTTGTTTTTTAAACAGAAAAGAACACAACCCTAAGGAGCAGTTTTTCCCTCAGAAATATCAAAACTATCTAACACTATTCCCTCGGACACGTCAAAAACATCTAACACTTTTAGGAGACCTACAGATGTGACATCATTTGTGACCAAGGAAGAAACTCTCAGAGCTGAGATTATTTGGACTCTTTTTTTCAGTGAAAAGTCACCATAGTTTTAATTCAAATTTCATACGCAACAAGAGACATATTCTCTTCTGTGGTAGTTTTTATTCAGCCTTCAGCTTTATTTCAAGACCTGAAATTCAGATTGGTGCATTTGGAACAGTAGCTGAAAATAGGAAGCATTTTCCTGTAGCATTGAAGAAAAAACAACTCAAATTGAAAAAGACAAATCATCCTGTGTTTTGTGCGACAGAAGATAAGGCATGCCGACAGTCACCTGGCATGATATGAAAAGATTTAACCTTATATCTACTGTTCACTCCAATGATAATGTAAACAAGGCAGAAAGACAAATTCTTTAGGGCAGAACAATTCAGAAGCCTTTGCTTGCAGAAAAATACAGCTAAAGTATGGGAGATGTCGACTACTTCAGCCAACTAGGTGCAAGCTACCCCTACCCACACATATCCTATTTTTATATCATTTCTTAGTTGAAACTGCCCTGGTCAATGGGCACATAACCTACAACACTGCCAACTCTACAAAAAAAGATCAAAGCAAAGATCAGGATGTCAGTATGACTCTTATTGAACCTGCTATTCTTCGACGTAATGTGACACCTTCAAAACCACAGGTCACAACAACACGACTTACTGAGCACCACTTCATTGATAAATATGAAAGGACAAGGTACAAACCAGACTGTAAAGTGTGTAAGGCTGCAGGGAACAGAAGCCAGACTTGCATGTACTGCCCAGATTGCAATGTACCTCTATGCCTGATATTCTGCTTCAAGTTATACCACACAGTCAAGGATTATCAATGATCCAGACAAAGACTCTTGCAGAGGCCTACAGCTACAACTTCAATCCCAGTTAATAAAGGAAGCAGCTCAGACTCCAACTAGAGGTACGTAGCTACTCAAACATTTACAAACGCTCATTGTCATGCCACAGACGCAGAATACATTCAAAAAAGACAAACACGAAAAATAGTTTTTTTTGCATTTTATTCACAATTTTATTAGCCTTTTATGTTGATATACGTTAATCATTAAATCAATATGTCAGTCAAGCTTATTTTATTCATTGACATCCATATCACTAACATTTTATTGTGCTGACGTTGAACAAATTCGCTAAAAACTGGGAAAAGATGTCTGTTTTTCAATCTTTTATGAATTAAAAAAAAAAAAATGTTCTTTTTAAAGAAATCTGCAAACACCCTTGGTAATGGGAGACGGTAATGCTCTGGATTGCTGGTCAGCAAAGTGATAATTATATCTGAGAAAATTAGATGAGGAAAATATTAGAGTTTCCCATCCTTGAAAATCACGTGCTGGACCTGGAAAAACCTGGAAAAAGCCTGAAGAAATTTGCTATGAACCCTGGTGTTGGCTAGTCTTGAGAGCATGCTTCCCAGGTATGTGAACTTATCCACAGCCACCAGTCTCTGTCCCCCACTGTAATCGTTGGCTACTTGTACAGTTTACCTTACCTGGGGCTGGTTGGTACATAACCTCAGTTTTCTTGATATTGATGATTAGCCCAAAGCTGTCGCTTGCAGCAGAGAAATGGGATGAAGGAGATAGGTGTTGATATATTAAATGAAACAAGGAAGAAGATGACAGGAAATTTGTAAAAGATCAAAAGATTTCTAAGAAGACACTTGACAGGCAACATAAAAATGACTTGAAAGAAATAGACATAGGAAATGGTAAGATAGTAGTCCCATAGCACATACTGCTGTAGTGGAGAGAAGTGTTAGAGACTTCACCATACTAGGTCCAGCATCGAGAGATGGGGGTGACCAGTTCCCTTCCTTGCTGCCTTTTACTTCTCTAACTCAAAGGGCAGAGTCAGGTACCCATTTACAGCTGGGTTGACGAGTATGTCGGTATCGTGATTCCTTTGTCGCGAGAGACCAGTGCACTAACCACTCTGTCAATCATATGCAAAGAAAATGGTAAGAAGTTATAAAGAATAAAATTGGTTGAAACAGGACAGCATCTGTAGCAGAAAGTCTGTAGTGCTAAAGTACTATAAAGAAGTACTAGGACCTGAACTCTTTCAGGATTGGATGATTGAAGATGTGGCGAGGGCTACATTGTGAAATGTGCTATCATGTATTTCCCATTAGGCTCCTTATGGAGCATGAAGCCACCAGTGCAGCTTGTCCTTTTAGCAGAAAACCTGCATCAAAGCATTCATGTGCTGTTGCAGCGGTGGTTTCTATAACAATTTGTTATACATGATGAGGTTGCAAGCCCCATCCACAATCTCATATGAATCACCTCCTATAACATTTTTTGAGGGAGCACTAGTTTTGCTCTTTCCCTGTCTCTTTAGAGTGCCCTGGAAAACTTCAAGGGTGGCAAGTGCTACACCAGGTCTCAAAGTACAAAGTAGATTTTTGTTCTAAACTTGAAGTCAGAAAGAAACATGAAATGACTTTTAATTTATTTACTTATTATGTACTGGTGTCAATCTACTGTCCTGGTCATACAGGAGTACGCAGCAGTGAGAAAGCTGACAGACTAGCTATGAGAGCACCTGGATTGGGGACAGTGGGTACGGAAGAGATACAAAGTAAAGTTAATAATCACCTTTTAGAGAACAACGTGGCAGTTGATGGATCAACAAGGCTAAGATTGCTGGAATTAGGCATCAAATGTAAGATTAGCAGGGATGGATATGAGAGAGCGCTACAGGTACAGTAGCATTCGTACCCTTGACATTTGCTGAGGGAGACTGAGCACCTATGTGTTAGCTCAGAGTGCAGTGATGTTGATTGTGATCAACTTTATTGTGTATGATTTCTACAGGTCAAAGAATATGTCCACCCTGACAAGTTCAAGTACTGGGAAGACATCGGTAACAAGCTTGGTTTTGTTTATACTGCCAGTGGCCCACTTGTTAGATCTTCTTACAAAGCTGGTAAGGTGGTGGTCATGCTAAATGTCTGGCAGGTATTGAGAGATCTTTGTGTTGTTGGTGACCATGATGATGATGTTTGATGTGGTTGAGGTGATGTTAGTGTCAGTGATAGGGATGTTAACAGTGGTGTTAGTGATGGTGTCACATCTTTGTAGTGATGATGATGTTAGATGTAGTTGAGATGATGTTAGTGTCAGTGAAGGTGGCACACATTGTAGTCATGATGATGATAGATGTGGTTGAGGTGAAGTCAGTGATAGGGATGTTAACAGTGGTGTCAGTGATGGTGGCACATCAATGTGGTCATGATGATGTTAGATGTGGTTGATGTGATGTTAGTATCAGTGATAGGGATGTTAACAGTGTTGTTAGTGATGGTGTCACATCATTGTAGTCATGATGATATTGTCAGTGATAGGGATGTTAACAGTGGTGTTAGTGATTGTGGCACATCATTGTAGTCATGATGATGTTAGTGTCAGTGATGGTGGCACTCATTGTAGTCGTGATGATATTAGATGTGGTTGATGTGATGTTAGTGTCAGTGAAAGGGATGTTAACAGTTGTGATAGTGATGGTGGCACATCATTGTAGTCATGATGATGTTAGATGTAGTTGAGATGATGTCAGTGATGGTGGCACTCATTGTAGTCATGATGATATTAGATGTGGTTGATGTGATGTAGATGTTAGTGTCAGTGATAGGGATGTTAACAGTGGTGGTAGTGATGGTGGCACATTATTGTAGTCATGATGATGTTAGATGTGGTTGATGTGATGTCAGTGATAGGGATGTTAACAGTGTTGTTAGTGATGGTGGCACATCATTGTAGTCATGATGATGTTAGATGTGGTTGATGTGATGTTAATGTCAGTGATAGGGATGGTGGCACATCATTGTCATGATGATATTAGATGTGGTTTAGGTGATGTTAGTGTCAGTGATAGGGATGTTAACAGTGGTGGTAGTGATGGTGGCACATCATTGTAGTCATGATGATGTTAGATGTGGTTGAGGTGTTATTAGTGTCAGTTATTGTGATGTTTATAGTAGTTATAGAGATGATGTCACTAGTTATAGTCATAATGATGTGTGATGTTGTTATCAGTGATTTTGATGTTTCTGTTGATGTTAGTGGTAATAGTGATGATATCTCTAGTTATAGTAGTGATGATGCTATATGTTATTGTCAGTGGTTGTGAGGTTTATGGTGGTTTTAGTGAGGATAATATCAGTTATAATAATGATGATGTTTGATGTTATTGTCAGTTATTGTGAATGTTTATGTTTGAAATGAGGATGTCTCTAGTTATAGTCAGGATGATGTTAGATGTGATTATGGTGTTGTTAGTGTCAGTAATTTTGATGTTTATGATTGTTATAGTGAGGATGTCACTTTTTTTGTAGTGTTTATGGTTGTTATAGTGATGATGTCACTAGTCATGGTGATGATCTTAGATGCGATTTGTGGTGATATAAGTGTTAGTGTTTGCAATGTTTGTGGTGGTTTCAGTAGTTCACACTGTTTAAATCACTAGTCATAATCATGATGATGATGTTAGATGCAGGTGTTTGTGTCTGTGGTTGTGACACTTATGGTAGTATTAGGGGTTATCGTGATGATGTCACAAGTTCTAATGATGCTGTTAGATGTGATTGTGGGGATGTCATTGTCAGTGACTGTGATGGTATTGGTAGTACTAGTGTTAGGTGTGATGGTGTCACAAATAATCATGATGATGATGGTCTGTTGAGTTATGATTGTGGGGATAATAATGTTAGGAGTAGGTGTTTTGGGGATTGTCAAAGTGCCTGAAGATGTGATTTCAAGCAAGTGATGGTAATTATGTGGGGAAATATTACTTTCATGATGCGTAAATTGGAGAGAGGGAGTTCTTCTTCTTCTTCTTTCGTTCGCTTGAAATATATTGTCTATATCTGCAATGTTGTTTCTTGTATAAACTTCACTGTCTTTTGTAGTTCATACAGAGGTCCACATAGTTTTGCTTCCAGTGTTGTTTCTCTGGGCCAGTGGGTTTGCCTCAATATATCATATTCGGGGCAATCTTGAAGTATGTGCTCCGCAGTCTGGGGTACATGTACACATGGCTGAATTGCCAATCTTGAATTTTGTATACATGTGGCTGCGGAGGCGGTTGTGTCCTGTTCTGAGGTGCAGAATGACAATTTGTTCTGATCTGTTCATAGCTTGGTAGTCATCCTGCGTTGGTGTTGGTGGCTTTCTAATAGATTTGATCATCTTTTTCTTCTGATGGTACGTAACTGGTGCATCCGGTTGCTCGTCTGCAGCACCTTCTTTAGCCAGTCCGTCTGCTCTCTCGTTTCCTGGTATTCCACAATGAGACGGTATCCACTGCATGGCGACCCTGCGCTGGTTGCACAGTTCAGAAAGTAGGGCTTGTGTACCTGGCAATTTTCTGGACTGAAGTGCTTGGAGTGCTGATCTTGCATCTGTCAGGAATACTACAGGCTGTGGACCGAGATTGGTGTTCAGTAGTTTCTCAGTTGCCACCTTGATTGCCTGGACTTCTGCATCATAGTTGTTACAGAATTTCCCCGTTGGTACTCTGACCGTATCCCTAGTGTTGTTTGGGTATTCTATGTACACTCCTGCTCCTCCATTCTTTACTGCATTCTGTGCTGACCCATCCGTGTATACTCGGACCCAGAGGTCCTGTGGGTATTCATCATCCAGGAAACTGAGAGTGACTGTCCTACGTTGCACGCTGTTCTGTTCATCCCTGTCGAATATTCCTTTCACTTTTGTGTGGATGTGTACTGGTAGTCCATGCTCCTCTCTCCAAGGGGTTTGTTCTGGCACAGACTTTAGGGGGCTGTTAACTTCAGGCAGGTCTGAGGTTTGTCTACGAAATCGTTTGGCCTGGTGGATAAAGCTGCTTCTTTTCAGTCGCCCCATTGCTAGGTTTTGGAATCTGTCCTTCATTGGATGGCTCGGCATACAGAGGAACTTTTCTGCCTGTGTTAGCACTTTCGTGTCTCTGCGTTCTCTCAGTGCTTGTATCCTCCCCATTTTCTCCATCTCCACTATAGGCGTTGATTTCATTGCCCCCGTGATGACCCTAAGCGCCTGGTTTTGCACCTTATCTAGCTCTTGTAATGTGGTGTTTGATGCTGGACACCACGCAGCTGACCCATATTCCAGGTGTGGTCGTATGCCCTGCTGGTAAACTTTACTAAGTATTTTCCCGCTGGCTCCCCATGTGGTTCCACTTAGTTTTCTCAGGATGGCTAGCTTCCTCCTGGCCTTTGTTGCTGCCTTGTTGATGTGCTGCTTCCATGTCAGCCTATCATCGAATGTAACTCCGAGATAGGTGGGTTGTTTATCTTCTCTCAGGAGCTCTTCGTTTATCTTGATGACACCAGCTTTTTGTTTGGGAGAGAGGGTGAAGAGCGTAGTGCTGCACTTGTCTGTGTTGATGCTGACACACCAACTATTTGCCCATGAGGTTAAGGCATCTATAGCTCTTTGTAGCAGTTTGGTGGCCACTGTTGCATGCTCATCTGTGCACCATATTACCAGGTCATCAGCGTACATTGCCACTTTCATTCCATGTGGTAGTTCAGCAACCAGGTCGTTGATGTAGACTAGGAAAAGTGTGGGGGACAGAACCCCTCCCTGAGGGACGCCATGACGCAGTAGAATTTTCTTACTCTTGAGGCCATCTAGTTGTACTCGGGCTCTTCTGTTATGCAAGTATGCTTTCACCCATTTGTACATCTTACCATTCACTCTACAGTTTATCAGTTTCTTCAGAAGCCCTTCTTTCCAAACCTTGTCAAATGCTTTCCTTAGATCTATCCATGCTGCTAGTACCAGTTTCTTATCTTGGAACGCATCCTCAATCTCTTGGGAAAGGTAAGTTGCCTGATCTTCGGTGGAATAACACTGCCTAAAGCCCGCCTGCTGTGGTACAAGAAGGTTTTCACTTTCAAGTTACCACTGTAGCCTGAGGTTGATGATACGTTCCATTGTTTTGCAGAGGCAGCTTGTAAGGCTGATTGGTCTGTAGCTGGAGGCAGTGGAACTGTCTTTTCCTGGTTTTAGGAGTGGTATCATGATTGCTTCCCTCCAGGTCTGTGGAACTCTGCCTGAGTTCCAACAGATATTGAAGATCTGCAGCAGCTTTGTTTTTGCTGCGGTTCCCAAGTTCTTAATCATTTCATTGGACACTCCATCAACTCCTGGCGACTTTCTCATTTTCAATTTGGATATTGCAAGCTCCAGTTCTCTGAATGTGATTGGTGCCTCCATAACTTCAGGTATGGTTCCATCTCGTCCTGCGTATTGTTGTTTCTCACGAGTCTCCTGTTGCTTCTCTGGGCTAACTTCGATGTTGTTGTCTTTAGCAAAGGAGTCTGTAAAGTGATCAGCTGCCTGTTTTCCCATGAGGATGTCTCCATCTTTGTACAGAGCAATCCTTGAGTTTCTCCCTGTGGGAGGGAGTGAGATAGCAAGAATAAAATACAGAAAAAGAGCACGCAAGGTTGAAATTAGAGGGATGGGGGAAGTAAGGAATTAACTTGAATAGACTACTTAAAAGGGAGGGTGTGGAAAGACCTGCACATTTGAGGGAGGCGGAGTAAAATGTAATTGAAGCAATTATCTTGAAATATTAAGAAAAGTCAAATGAAATAAAAGCAATATTTATCATCATAGTTGGTAATTTCAAGAAAAATAATAGTCATCATTGTCACTAATGTGTATTGTTGTTCCAGTCTCTGCATTTCTCTTTGTCTCTTATCACCAGAGCCACACACTAAACTCTTTGCTACTCCTTCAGGCTACCCTGTATTCTCTTCTGCCTTTCTCAACCTTCATAATCATTGGCTTTTGTCTTTTCCAGGTGAGTTTTTCTTGAAAAATCTTCTTGAGAAGAGGAAGGCAGAAGGAAAGTCTGAAACTACGAACACATTAACATCTGTTGACTGATATTTGAAGTAATAACTCAGGAATTTCGAAGCTGAATTTGTACATCATGGCATGTAGCACGTTCCGTATTTCTCCACACCTTTTCATATTTTAAATACCATAGGGAGACATTTTTTTGTCAGCTTTTTATATAAAGTGCTCAACTTTTGAGGCTTAGTAGTGAATGAGGTGTGATGCCGAAGATGACTTCATTAAATTCAGTGAGGACAAGAAGTACCAAAAATAGAATTCACTAAACACATAAACTTGCATCACCATTAACATTTAAAAAAAAATAGATGTAGATGTTTAAGATGCATACTGAAAATTCATGAAAAAAAGATGCCCTCATGCAGCCCTGAGGAGGAGCCCTAAAAAAGTAAGAAGAATTGAAGAGCTGAGAAAAATGTTTTTACTGTGATGTGATTTTAGATGGGACAGGATATTTATCTCCTATCCAATGTACACAGTACAGCCTGCACACAGTACAGCCTGCACACTGTACAGCCTGGTGTGCTGTCACACTATTTCTCTTCTGGAATCCCCTTGATCCATTTTCTCAGGGTCATCCTCTACCGTTGGTCTTTTTTCATTCTGAAGTCATGCCCCTGCTTCTGGCCCATTGGGATTCATCTTTACAAAATGTCAAAACATACTGATTTTTTTTGGTTTTGTTTAGCTGTGTATTTCTTCACTGGTGCTCTTCCAGTGATGGATCTAATTTCTCCATTTCTCACTGGGTCTTTTCATGTTTTATTTGCTGCTTTTATCAGATCTCATTTCACAAGCTGGTGATTGATCTTTCTTGTTCTCTCATTAATGTCCAACCATGGCAGTGTTATCATATTTTTATCACTAATTTCTCTACAGTCATTTGAATTCATGGCTTCTCTAAGCAGCATGTGTTTTGAAGATTAATATGATTCTGTGGTTGATTTGTGTGTGTCTCTAAAATATACGCTAGTCATCAGCAAACATCAGTTCATTTAGATCACATGGTTCATTTAGATCAGTGTTTGTCAACTCTAGGGTGCATTAATTGTTTTCAGAGGGTTCATTGTATTAGTAGGTTGCATAACATAGAAATTGTGCATCAGAGTGCACTGCACAAATATATTTTGTATGAGAAAGATATAACAGTGTGAAGTAATAAATGCATTGAAATTCATATTAAATTTGCTTTATATTTTATATATACGTAATATTAATTTCTTATTACAAAAAAAGAGTTTCAAGCGAGCCCGACAGCTGATAATAAAAAGCAACACATGTGCTGTTTCGTTCTCGTTTGGACACGTTTAGTGGGCTAGTTATTGTGCCCAACATTTGTTACCAGGTGTGTGGATAAATTATCACTTGTATTTTAAGAGATTTGCTCCCTAATTTATAACAATGAAAAAAAAATGTAAATTAAGTGTGCCCTAAAAGGCACTAAGACTTCTTGGGCATGTGAGTTTCTCAAAGTCTGGGGTAAGGGTGCATGAGGCAGAAAAAAAAAAAGAAAAGACATAGGATTTAAAAAAAAAAGGTGAGCACCAGTAATTTAAATCACATAATTATCTTTTAACATTACCATTGTTTCAATAGATAATAAAGGCAATCATAATAATAATTGTTATAAATAATGGTGAAATTACACACACTTGTGTAATGGTGTTGTTACACCCTTGTGTAATGGTGCTGTTACACACTCCAGCCTTTGTTATTGCAGCGCCTTTGCATTGTTTATGTAGTGCTGTTGTATAGTTTAGAAGCTGTCTTTCATTCATTCATTCATAACCCTCCACTCCCAAAGGAGCATAGGCCTTCAACAAACACATGCCAAGTCCTCCTGTCACGTGCCATCATCTCAAGTTCCTTCCACGTTCTCCTTATCATTTTCATCTCTGTTTCCAGCTCTCTTCTCCATGTGCTTCTTGGTCTACCTCTGCCTCTCTTGCCCTGGGGGTTCCAGAACAAGGACTGCCTTGTAATGCTATCAACAGGTTTCCTCAGTGTGTGTCCTATCCATCGCCATCGTCTTCTTCTCATCTCTTGTTCCACTGGCACTTGTCTAGTTCTTGTCATCAGTTCCACATTGGTAACCTTGTCATACCATTTTAACCCCTCTATTCTACACAAGCACCCATTTATGAACGCCTGTAGCTTTTTGGTTGTTGTCTTTGTTGTTCTCCATGTCTCAGAGCCATACAATAGGAATGACTTCACATTTGAGTTAAAGATTTTTATTTTCGTGTTGGATCCGATTTCTCTTGATCTCCATATATTTCCCAATGCAATGAAATCTCCTCTTGCTTTTTGTATTCTTATTTTGATATCACTGTCTGTCCCTCCAACTTTGTCTATATTGCTGCCAAGATTTGTGTACGATTCTACATCTTGTATTGGTGCTTCTTCAAGTTCAACCCTGTTTTCATTGCCTGCATTTATTCTCATTATCTTTGTCTTTTCCCTGTGTATTTTCAGACCCACTTGCTGTGACCTCTCGAGTGTTTTCAATTTGTCCTGCATATGATTACGGTTATGGGACAGAAGAGCCAAGTCATCAGCAAAATCCAGATCATCCAACTGCTTAGTCAGAGCCCACTGGATTCCATTTCTGTTGTGTGTTGTTGATGTTCTCATAACCCAGTCTATTGCTAATAAGAAAAGAAATGGAGAAAAGAGGCATCCCTGTCACACTCCTGTTCTTATCCCAAATGGTTCTGTAAGCTGTCCTTCATGAAGAACTCTGCATGTCATGTCTTCATATGTTTTCTTTATTAAATTAATGATCTTCAGTGGAACTCCATAATGCCTCATCAATTTCCAAAGTGATTGTGCCACTTTTCTCTGTCTACACTGTCAAATGCCTTTTCGTAGTCCACAAATCCGATGTCTAATGGTGAATTCCATTCCAGACTTTGTTCAACTATTATTCTCAAAGTGGCTATCTGGTCTGTACATGATCTGTTTTGTAGAAAACCTGCTTGTTCATCTCTCAGTTTCTTGTCTATGGACTCTTTTAATCTCTCAAGGATAATTCTATTTAATACTTTTCCTGGCACTGATAGTAACATTATTCCTCTATAATTTGTGCACTCTTGTAAATTTCCTTTCTTAGGCAACTTAACCAGATATCCTTCCTTCCATTCTGCTGGTATCTCTTCCTTTTCCCAGACTTTACCAAGTAATTTATATAACATCTCTGTAGCCGTGTCGATATCTGCTTTGATGGCCTCTGCTGGAATGCCATCAGGTCCAGACGCTTTTCCATCTCTTAGAAGCTTTATGGCTTTCTTTATTTCTTCCTTCGTTGGTCTTTCACCGTTAATTTGTAGCTCTTCTTCTGCTGGCTGGATGTCCGGGGGGTTTTGTGGAGCTGGTCTATTGAGAAGGTCCTCAAAATATTCTGTCCACCTCTTCATTTGCTCTTGTATATTGCTGAACAGTTTTCCATTCTTGTCTTTTATGAGGCAACTTGTTTGTGCTGTTATACAGTTCTCTCATATTAACTTTGGCTGCAGCATCTTCTGCCTCTCTTGCCAACTCCTCAATATACTTCCTCTTGTCTCTTTTGATACTTCTTTTAACTTCTTTGTTTGCTTCTGTGTACACTTCTTGAGCCTTGGCTTTGGAACTTCTGGTTTTGCTTGTGTTTAAATCTGCTTTCTTGTTTTTTCTGTCTTTTATCTTATTGATGGTTTCTGTTGTTATCCATGCTTTTTGTTTTCGTTCCCTTTTCCCCAGTATTTCTTCACATGTCTCCTTCCATACCATTTTGATTTGCTGCCAATAGTCTTCTGTATTGTCTACATCTTCCAGCTGTTGGAGCACTTGGAATTTGTTGGATATTGTGACCGCAAATTTGTCTCTTGTTTCTTAGATGTCCTACATTAAATTGTTGTCTATAATTTTGCATTGTTGCATATCTCTTAAGTTTCATTTTTACTTTGGCTATCAGAAGGTGGTGATCTGATGCCACATCTGCTCCTCTATATACCTTTACATCCTGCAATGATGATCTAAACTTCTTGTTTATGCATATATGATCAATCTGATTTTCTGTTCTATGGTCTGGTGATATCCATGTTGCCTTGTGTATTCTCTTATGTGGAAACATGCTTCCTCCTATAGCCAGTTGATTTGAAGCACAGAAGTTTGCGAATAGTTCCCCATTTTCATTCATTATTCCTAGCCCATGTTTTCCCATGACTTCTTCAAAGCCGGTGTTGACTGTACCTATCTTTGCATTCATGTCACCCATCAAAATTGTGATGTCTCTTCTTTTTACTTTTTCCATAATTTCCTGTAGTCTAGTATAAAATGCTTCTTTCACAGACTCTTCTTTGTCATTAGTTGGTGCATAACATTGGATGACATTTACATTTATTTTCTTTTTAGCTGTTTTAAAAGTAGCTGTTATTATTCTGGGTCCAACAGCTTCCCATTCAATGAGTGCTTTCTGTGCTTCTTTAGATAACATAAGAGCTACCCCTTCACTGTGGTGTGAACTTTCGTCTTCATGTCCTGAGGACAGCACCAATTCACCTGTGATGAGTTTCTTCCTGTCTACCCCCTTCCACTTTGTTTCACACAGTCCCAGAACCTCGATTTTATATTCCCTCATCTCTGCTGCTACTTGTGCCACTTTCCCTTGTTCGTTTAATGTCCGAACATTCCAGGTGCCAAATCTGGAAGTTCTCCTAGAAGAAAGAAGGTTAGTCAGTAACACAGACTCCTTTCGGCTTTCTCTGTGTTGCATCATACGCCTCCCTGCGAGAGGACCTTCCCCTGTCTTGGATGGCTGTGTTTTATTTTCCTTAATTGACTTGTCCATGTTTGTTGAAGTTTTTTGTGGTTTAAATTTTTTACAGGATGGGGTAACCGGCCCCATGCCCAACCCTCCTTAGTCGCTTTCTACGACATGCTTGGCAGGGAACAGTGTTACTATTCTTTGCTCCCCTTTCGTGCCCCGGTAACACACGGGTGAAGCTGTCTTTAGATTATGTAATTTTCCAGCACCTCCCGCAACATTTCTGTTCATTTGACCTAAATCTTTCACTGTCTTAGAAGGCAGACAGTATGTTCTTAGCTTCCATAGTGTGCATCCGTATCCTTTTTTTAAATTCAGTGTCTTTGCAAAATATATATATATATATATATATAAATATGTATTGTGGAAGGATTATTGACTATATCAGTGAGTGAAGATAAGAGTATATAATCTAGTTTAATGAAGGAATGTTTGAATGAATTAACTAATAAATGACTGAATGTGTGAGTGAAATCTAATGTAGAAAATATTTCAGTAAAGGAATAACTGAAGATTGACTGAAAGGCTGAGTGAATGTCAGTCCACAAAAGATTTTGATAAAGGAATAATTGAGTGAGTTGTGGGGATGACTGACTGAATAAATAAGGGAAGGTTGAATCTTTGAAATGAAAAGTGTACAAACTTAAAATGAGAATTCTTATTCCAAAAGCATTTTTTTAATAACTAATTTATGTCAGTACTATTCTCGTTTTATGTGTAGATTTGATCATGAACTGTGATATTAAAAGAAATACAGTGCTGTCTTTTTCATTCAGTTTTTTTCACTGTAGGGCTCTACTGTTCATTTTTATAATAGCTGTTCACTTTATTCTACTAATTCACTTTATCACTGTGTGTATTCACTTTATTTGTTCTATGTTCTTATTATCTTCCACTATGTTTTGAAAGGGCTAGAAATCAGTTTGGTAAGTGTGAATAAATCAATAACTGTAGTCTGATATGATTGACATGACTCGCATTTAGATTGAAAGGTTGTGTGTTACCAAAACAAGGCAAGAAAAAAAAAAAAGGTAAAGGATCTCATTACACACCCATTGAGGCATATTGGGAATATGGTGTTAGGTCCATATTTTCTTGACCATCGGCACACTAGTGCTGATGTGGTCAGCACCACGCCAGAAAACAAGGCAAAACTCCTTAAAAAAAAACCAACACAGAAAAACAAAATGGCAGTCATGACTGTTTGGATTTGCCAAGTCCTTTAACCATCTTTATCGTCACCACCACAGTCATCATCACTACCGTCAATATTACCACCATCATCACAATTATTAGCATTGTTATTTTTATCATCATCATATCTAAAATTATCACCTCCATCATTGTAATTGTTACAGCTGTAATCCTTACTACCTTCATTACAGATGTCCTTATTTTTTTAAAATTATCTCTAGAGTTTTTTTTTTTTTTTTTTTTTTTGCGTACGCCCGCTAATACTCGAGGCGAAATCTCAGGTTATTATTTATGTCTAACCTGACATTGATTTTACGTGAGTATCCCTTTATTTCTTGTACAGACAGGTGTCCCTCGCCATTCAGGCAAATACTCGCCGATTTCGGAGGTACCCATTGCAGCTGGGTCGGCTCAGGAGCCGCCAGTCCCTGGTCGACGACACTTCTTCAAATGTCCTCGCCAGGTCTCGAGTTAATCCAGTCCAAATCCCGGTCGACGAAAAATCCTCAAATGCCGTCGCCCGGGTTTGATCCTGTATCACCCGGTCGCCAGACCGGTGTTCTAACCACTACGCTAGCGCGGCTCCAATCTCTAGAGTAATCATCATTATAACTTCTTTTATTCTTAATCTCTTCTTGGATCCTTAGCCCTTGACCAACAAAGCAGTCAGTGGCCATCACACCTAGTGGCGTCTTGTAGGGTAACAACAAGCTGTCCCCATTTTGCTCTGTCGGGGGCCATCCTTTGTGCAGTGCCCCAACTTTGGTTCATGCTTTGCATCTCAGCCTCCACTGTTCTCCGCCAGGTTATCTATAATCTGCCTCTCTTTCTCTGTCTCTCATGGACGATGTCATCACAGCATGTAAGGAGAGGACAAGAAAGTATTCAGTGGGGTACTGGAAGATGAGAGAGGTTTGTATTTGCCCATGATGTTGCCCTGATTGCTAAATCAGAGACACATCTTTAATCCAACCTGCGAGTCTGGAAGGAAGAGCTGGAGAAGAGAGGGATGGTCATTAGCAGCTCCAAAACAAAAACCATGGTGTTATCACGAGAGGAAAGGCATTAGATTAAGCTGGGAGAACAGATCCTGGAGCAGGTCAACCACTTTAAATACCTCTGAGCTGTTATAGACTGGAAGGGAGGCATCAAAGAAGAGTTGGCTACCCGCAGAGCAGAAGCTGGGAGACTTTTTCAGACCATAAATCGAGGATTCCTCAGCAAAAGAGAAGTTGGCAAGAAGACGAAGATGGCTGTATACCACTCCACCTATGTCCCAGTCTTGATGTATGGATGCAAGCCATGAGCAGTGACAACCCACAAAAGGCAGCTCCAAACCTCAGAAATGAGGTATCTGAGGAAGGTGGTTGAAGTAACAAGAAAAGACATGGTCCGCAACTAGAGAAAACAGCAAGGCCTCAAAACCCAGCCACTGCAGACCCAAGTAGAACAGTCCCAACCACGATAGTTTAACCATGTCTGCAGAATGGAAGAAGATTGACTACCATGACAAGTATGGGAAACTAAGAGCCAGGGATCCATACCTCCAGGATGATTCAGAGTCCGCTGGGAGGACAACATTAGACAATCTCTGAAGGACCGGGGATTAGATTGGAACCAGACAAACAGCCAATAGGATAGTATGGCACTCTCTCTCTTCCAAACCTCTACACCTCAAGGTAGAAGAGGAACGACTAAGTAAGCATCACAAGGCGGTCTTTACTCTGAAATCCCCAAAGCAGAAGAAATAGAGGAAGACCCAAAAAATACTTTAAAAAAAGAACTGGAAATATACATAGAAGGACCAAACAAAAAATGAATTGGAAGGCTCAAGACTGTTGAAAGCATAATTTCTACAGGGAGTGGAAAGTTGATGAAGGAAAAGAATGTATTTCTTTATGTATGTTTGGACCATCCGTTTTGTTGCCTATCTCACATGAGTCTTGCCTGGAAAGATAAAAAACTAAAGAAGCAGAGGAAATATGAGAGGAACGTTGTGGAATAGCATGGCAGGGTGGCTGAGAAATCAGTACATGCCTGAAGTACTGTGCAATGGAATGATCCCAAGGCTGAGAAACCACTACGTGATTTAAAAAAAACTGTGCAATGGAATGATGGCACGGCAAGTTGGTGTGAAACCAGCTCATGACTGAAGTACTGTATGGAAAGATAGCCAGACAAGATGGCTTCCAAACCAGCGTGTGACTGAAGTACCGTGTACTAGAATGATTGCAAGGCAAGGTGGCTGCTGCACCAGCATGTCACTGAAATACCATGCATGTCACTGAAATACCATGTACTGGAATCATGGCAAGACAAGGTGACTGCGAAGCATGCATATGACTGAAGTACTATGTACTGTAATGTTAAAAACAACAATTCTGGAGGTAACTGATCGACAATGCTGCTACGCATGACAGTGGTGACCTTCTTCCGGATGCTATACTCTCACTGAACCATCTTTTTCTTGAAATGTCTTGGTCCATTCTTTCTAACCACTCACATCACTTTCCTTTTTTTCTCTTCATAGAGCATTGAAGCCACCACTGAATTGTGTCCCCTTACAGGAAGCCTGCACCACCAAACATTCACATGCTCTTGTGGTGGTAGTTTCTGTAGTAGTTTGCTTTACATGATGAGGTTGCTAACCTCATGCACAACCTAATTTTAGCCGCCTGGTATGAATAAGGGAGCATTAGGCCTATTCTCTTGTTGTCTCATCAGAGAACACTGGTATCTACACGGGGGCCTTCTTTCAAATGTTTTATATTATCAAGGGCACAAGTGTGGACTGTGTCTACCATACTCTGTCTTTTGTCTCCTTATCTAGAGGCAATACGTAAAACTGCCAGCTTTCATGCAAGGAAATCAGGAAGACAGTCATCTCAAACTTTGCAACGATTTAATATTAAATAATAATGAATGTTCCTGGCATACATACAACAAAGGTGGCATAATATGTCTCAGACCTCACATTCCACGTCAAGTCAATAATCATGGTATAGCATAGTTCAGACGCCACATTCCAGGTCAAGCAAATAATCATAGCATAGTATAGTTCTTCCTCTTCGTTCACCCTCAGATGTCAACTTGAATAAGTTCAAAGAAAGCAGTGGTCAGCCTGAGGCTGTTGATATCTCTGTAGATTTTCTCCAGGAATGGTACTGGTTATGGCCATATGCGTTTTCTCTGTTCCTCATATGTTGGGCACCTTTGAAGCAGATGTTCAGCACTCATCAGTAGTTCCTATCTTTAACTTGTTGAAGACATGGTATCTTAATCTGTTATGACCTGTGCGAAGTCTGAAGATTACCACTTGTTTACTTCTGCTGAGCTGGTAATACGGATCATTTTTTGTGTGGCCTGGATGCTCTTCTTCCCACTTGTGCCTGTATCTGTGCTTGATAAAGCTCTTGGCCTCCTCATAAGTTATATTTGTGTCAAGTTGAGGAAGCTTTCCCCCTTCCTTTGCCAATCTGTCAGCCTCTTCATTTCCAGGGATGTTGCAGTGAGAAGGGATCCACTGTATCACGACTCTTTTGTATTGCTGACATAGTCTGTGAAGTGTTACTTTGACTTTTCAGTATTGTAATCACTGACAGCGCATCTGAGAAGATAGCTACTGGTCTCTATGAGCTTTCTTCTGTCATTAGAATTTCTGATGCAGTTTTTAAGGCCTCTGCCTCCGCTCTGAAGTTACTTGAAAATTACCCTGTTGCGACTGCAATCTTTTTTGTGTGCCATTGCTTAAGCTCAGAAAGACTCCTCCACCCCCATCTTCTGTTGCATTAGTTGCTGATCCATCTGTGTATGCATGGATCCAGGTGTTGCTTGGGTAATGTTTCTCTATATACAGTGCAGACCTGATAAGGAGAACTCACCAGGGACCCAAGAAATAATTCTTCTTATCAGAAATTCCTCTTATCCAGATAAGAGTTAAAGCATATGGTAATGCATTTACAACGTACAATACAATAATGAATTAGCGTTGAATACGACAGATGTATGACACAGAAAATATGTAAATCACCAAAAGTGTTAATGTACAAAGTTGGCACAGATATCTAGAGAATAACAGCACTTTTTACACTTTGAAATGAAAATGCTGCAATTTTCCTCTGTATCTTAGTACCCGTACTGGAGTTAATAAAAATGTCTTTCCATGACAGACATCCTTAAATTCAAAGAAATGATAAATTAAATCATCTTGGCATCCAGCCTGCATTATATACATGTTAATTTTATCCATGCAATTTGAAACTTCCATTTGTGAAACAGTTTGCACTGGCAACCCACAGTCATCATCATCATCTCCATCTAGGTCAGGACTGGAAAGGACAGAAGATGAAACTGTTGGCATACACATCCCTAGAATATCAGCACTGGCAAGGCTAGCATTACATGTAGTAACAATATCATTGTCAATGTTGACAAAATCTTCTGCTGAAATGTTCAGTTCCTGATATAGTCGATGAAGCAAAGGTTCCACAGAAGTTTCAATTATAATACTGCCATTACAAGTATTTGATACAACCGTGTTTTCATCATCTGTATCATCTCCAACTTTAAAGCCTGCTTTTCGAAAACAGTTTGCAATAGTCACAGGCAACACTTTACCCCATGCAGATTTCAACATAACAATAGCGTCCAGAAGGGATATCTTGAAGTCTTCAGCAACCAAGTCTGCATCAATGTGACCTACAAGTTTGGACAACATTGCTGACCTGTAATGAACCTTCAGATTTTGAATAATACCTGGGTCACAAGGCTGAATTTGGATGTCGCATTTGGTGGTAAAATTAAAGTTCTGTTGCTTTTAGATTTTGAACATTTAGGTGGGCTGAACAGTTGTCCAAGCACCAAAACAACTTTGCGATGTTGACGTTCCATAGAATGACAAATGCATGTAGCCCATGGTGAAAATGTCTGATGTCATCCAGCTTTGAATTAGCTGCATAATCAACACAATTTTTTCCAAAACCTTTAAAACAGCGTGTTTTTTATTTACCGATTACAAGTAGGCCCTAA